>BPQB01000048.1:0-256298 GCA_019973155.2 Phanerochaete sordida
GTACATGAAGACGGCACTGTGGAAGATGTCGAGGTATCACCAGGGTCGAGGAAATCCTTGTTGGAGTGTGACATCGGCTTGAGCGGCTGTATTAACATTGACTGGTACGATTGGCCGTCTTTTCATATGATTCGGTAACTGACCTATTGATAGGTATGGCGTGACGGCAGGGCGTCCTCACTCCGTGGGCGGGGTCTACCTCTCGATAAATAATCTCCACCGGCGATCACGATATTTGCAGCGCAACATTATCCTGCTAACCGTGATTCCCGGCCCGAAGGAGCCAAGCCTTGAGCAGATGAACCACACTATCGACTACCTGGTCGATAACCTGGCGCCACTATATCGTGGTACGATGCTTTCTCACTCTCACTCTCGTGACACCATGCGCATGCTCAAGCGGCATCCCAGGTATGATCATGGCCGTCCACGGCTGGCGCATTCCACCACGCGTCCATCTGGCGATCGAGATTCACAGCAGCGACATGCAGGCGTTGCGCAAAGTCGTCGGACATGCAGCGCATGGTCATTCCACGCACCCGTGCCATGTCTGCTTCATCGTTCACGATGACATCAACTTGCCGTGTGGATATAACATCGAAGGTGCGCGCCCGCGGCATACACGCCTCGTGTACTCATGCGCTATCTAGAGTTTGTCCTTCGTGACGACTGGGATCAGATGAAGCATGCAGAGGAATCCCGCCGAGCAACAAGCAAGAAAGCTCGCAAGGATATTCTTGATGCCTTCGGCGTACGCTACACCGGGTTCAACGCCATGCCCGGGTGGCTGGGGATCTTGAAGTCAATCATTGACTTCATGCACAACTTCTACCTGGGTTTGTCTCCGAAATCTCACGGTGACGACTATTCACGACGCTATCTAGGGATTGTGGGAGACAACTTCAAGCAGTTTCTCGCACAAGGGTACCTGTTGAATAAGAGCGAATGGAACCTTCTCGAAACGACAGTAAACTCCATCATCTGGCCCTCAGGGATTGGTCGCCTTCCTACGAATGTGAGTGCCGTTCTCATGGCCATGCTGCCCTTGTTACCACGCCTGAGTGACCCTGCAGCTTGGCGAGAACCACAGCCTCCAGAAGGCGGACCAGCTGCGGCGCTGGGTACACATCCAGCCCGTCGTGCTGTGGATCTGCTGGCGTGACGAAAACGATAAAATCCGTCCATACGGGAATGCCGTCCCTGCGAAATCCAAGTACCATCCGAAGTTCAAGCGCGCCCTCCACGACATCTACACCGCATCCTTGTACCTTGCCCTAGCAGAGCGCATCCTTGCATGCAAGTCTGTATCTATCAACGACGTGAAACGCGGCCAGGGCTATCTCCGCAAGTACTGCGAGATTCTCCTGCGCATAGGTGCGCACCTCACGATCAATCACCATGTTGCGATGCACTATGTGGATATCTTTCGACGATTTGGTCCCGCTTACGTTTGGTGGCTCTTCGCCTTCGAGCGCTGTAACGGAGAGCAAGAGAACGTCAACCACAACGGCCACGCAAACGGCGAGATGGAGCTCACGCTCATGCGGAACTGGGTGATGAAACATCGCCTATTTGAGGTGGTACGTCGCATTTCTCTCCCCTCGAATAATTTTTTGACTTGTGTGGTGATATTTCATGCTCACGGGCAGCTCGCATCGCTTCCGGAGGACGCTTCGAAGAAGGAGCGCGAGCTGATCGAGAAGATCACCCGTCAGAAGGGCACGGACAGAGGCACTTTGCGAACACATCTCGCGGGGTTTGCAGCGGGTAAGTGGAACAATCTTTCGCTTCGCTGAAGGCTTATATGTTCGGCAGAAAGCAGCGTGACGGTTCCGAAGCGATATCTCAAGAACTATTTCGACATCCGAGCCCTTCGCGATGCGCCGCAAGTCTATCAACTTCTTCTCGAGTTTGCGCGGCGCACTTGGCCTGGCGTGAACATCGTCGCCGACGGAACAATAGAGGAGGGCTCGACAGCACTCCTCTTCGAACACTCATGCAAGCTTCTTCGGGTCGTGTACAAGGACGGCGTACGGTACGGATCGTGCGAAGATACCCGGACAACACTGGATCGATTCGGCTGTGTCGATATCGAAAACTACAGGTATCCGTGCAATATTCTCTACCATTTCCAGCTCGAGATACCCGACAAGGACCCTGTCAACTGCTCGGTTATCCAACGCTGTATCAGCGACGATAACATTCCCGGAATGCCATGGGACCTCTAGTAAGTGCTGCCATTGATCTTGATTTGTTTCTCATAGCTTACCGCTTGCAGCGCGAGCGACCTGGGCATATATACAGTATATGCAAGCAGATACTACGCCGCCGAGGTGATACTGACCGATCAGCTCGCCTCGGCGGTGGCGATCCTTCCGACGTACTCAATGCGGCTGGGCAGTGACACACCACTCTGGATTGTGCTCTCCTTCGACAGAGTACGTACAAGTCATCGTCGAATTGATTGCTCGCTCATGCTTTAGTACACAGACAGGTATCGAGCCACTTGACGAATGGCTTAACGAGGCAATGGACGAGATCCTGGAAGAATGAGGTACGCCGTCACATGTCGAACAGCTCGGCCTCAGACATGCCAGCTAACAAGTCAGCCTGCCTCTTCTGCAGGTCTTCCTTCCAAGATTCATCGACAGAGGCCGTTCGAAGCCGCTTGTGCGCGCTGGCGCTCCGATCGACCCTCTCCTCACTCTCTGGATCCTGCGGGTCAGTCGCATCGCCCCAAAGGACTCCATTCTCGCAGACTCGGTCCTTGAGCCAGCCAGGGTGCTCAACGAGTAGCTCGGGCTTGACCATCCAGCGCGCGATGCGGTGCTTGACGAGACGAGAGGACGGTGGCGCGAAGTCGACCAAAGGGGCGCCTTGGATGCGGACGACCGTGCCGTTCATCCTGTGCAACTCAGGGTCTGGCTGCGCATCGACGTCGGCATAGCAGTCGATGAGCTGCACCTGCGTGAGATATCCAGCCAGATGACAGTGTATTAACGTACTCACCAGCTGACTGCGGTAGTCCGGCGCATGCGTGACGAACCGTTCCGTGCCAGGCACGTCGCCTTGCTGTGCAGCAACAGCCTCGTATTCCTCCATGGCCTTGACGGTAAACGCCCTGTCGTACTTCGGGTCCGTGTAAGCTGACGTCTTGCGCTTGCGAATGCGCTGCTCCAGGACCTGGAAAATCGACAGAATGAGCTGGGGAGCATGGACAAGGTGCGTACACTCGTACCTTCAATGCGCGACTATTCTTCCACGCGGTCTTCGCTAAGTGTATCTCCTGCAGCTCAACCGTTCCCGTCCCCTCCCCTTCTTCTTGGGTTCCGTCCTCTACACCCTCTGCTGCCGCGACCTTGCCCACGGTCAGCTTTCCTGACGGTCTGCCGCCAGCTCCAGGCAACAAAGACTTCATCGCCTTGTTCATCGTGCCGAGCCTGGACACGATGCGCTCGCGGAGATCGGCATTGCTGATGATCTGCAATGTCGGACCTGCCTCCGGCACAGCCCCGGCGCCGTTGCTGCGAATATAGGTGAGCGTGTCATCGATGTTCTTCGCGTTGTGCGGATCGTCCTCAGGTGTAGAGGTAGGCGTCCATCTGAACCTCATCAACTTCTTCTGAGTGGTCGAGTCCAGCGGCCAATCAGCGTCGTTCTCTGGAAAATGCGGAAGACTCTTAGCCCCGAGCTTGCGGACGCCTTGCAGAGTGCAGAGAGCCTTGGTGATCACCAGCTGGGTGCATATATGCAGGTTAATCGTGAGTTCCTCCGCATATATGCAGCTTACCTTGATCTCAGCGCTGCCTTTCGCTTCTTTACTTAGCAGAGCTCGTGCAACTTGTGCAGCGGTGGCGTCCTCTGCTTGGGACCCACTGGTATTAGGTGCGTTCTCGTCCGCAGCATGAGCCTCGGTTTGCGAAGCTGACGCCTCGTCCTGAGCAGAGGAATGCCCAGGCTCGGTGGCGAGAACGCCGAGAAGGCCCTCGAGGTGAGCAATGCGATTGCTGAACGACTCGAGTATCTTCTCAAGTCCATCGCACTTCATCTTCAGAAGCTTGTCACGCTTCTTTGCCTGCTCAAGCTCGTCTTGGTAAGTACGAACATTATCCTCGAGTTCAGCAATCTTGATGACCGCGGTTTTCAGCTGCAGGAGATTGCCTGTACCGACACCAGGGGTCGGAGGAGGGGGCGGCGGATTGTTCTGCATGCTGGGACGACGGGCTGCGACGGCGGTCGGAAGCAAGGTGCGCTCCGGGGCGGGGCCCGGAGAGGAGGAGGGATGAGGAGGTGGGGTTGACCGTTGTGGCGCCCTCCCCTGTGCCCCGTACAGGACGTCTCGAGCTTTCTGTCTTCGACACAGTGTTCTATACACCCTAGAGAGCTATGATTCATA
This sequence comes from Phanerochaete sordida, assembly GCA_019973155.2. Taxonomy (NCBI): domain Eukaryota; kingdom Fungi; phylum Basidiomycota; class Agaricomycetes; order Polyporales; family Phanerochaetaceae; genus Phanerochaete; species Phanerochaete sordida. The sequence continues at coordinate 4,397 of BPQB01000048.1, forward strand.
TTCTGAGAATATTCTACAAGGTGGAAAGCGCAGAAACCGGTCGAGCAGCGAGCAGGACGAGGGCAGTTAGCACTACCTAAAACGGATATATCGTATTATGTAATGATGTCGGCGAAGATAACCCTCGGGCCTGACGGGTGTTACGCTCGCGCAGAATCTGAGTGCAGCCCCGTCACAATTCGAGCATAATCCTGGCCATAAGGAGTACATTGACCGTAAGTTACCTCTAGGCAGAATCCTGGTGTAACGTCGACATGATCTCAGCATAATCCTTAGGTTACGCCCACATTACTCCGTCGAATAATCTCCCGTTCCGCGCGGTGTATGGACCCATGGAGTTTACGTGCACCGCTTGGGAATGTGCGAATGGGACGCGATGACAGCCGCGTCAGTGGCGGTAGCACCAAGCGCACCATGTGCCCGATCCGATTGAGAAGCCCAGGAGCGCAGCTTTTCGGCCAGGGCTGAAAGTGGGCCGAAGCGCAGGTCATAGAGTCGCCTGTGCGGCTGGGGGCGTCTCTGAACGCGTGATAGTCGCCGAGCTCCAGGCCTTTGTGCAGGACTCCGTCGTCGAGCCAGCCATGCAATAAAGTGGTGCCGACATGAGCCCAACATTCTCGGAGAGTTCGCGGGTAGTGCAGGGCGCGCGGCGAAACAGGCAAATCGCCGCGGGATGCTGCCCAAGCGAATGAGGCGCTTTTGTGACACGGTGAAGATGAACGCTCTTGCCATCTGTCGGGAGAACACACCGTTAGCGTGGGCGTCGCCCTCAATGGAGGTAGTTCAGGGGAGCTTCCAGTGAAAGGTGATATTCTGGCATGGATTTCTGAGTAATCAGAGCCGAAAGGAGACGTAATATGGCGACACCAGCACCTCTGTTTGAAAAGCAAGCACAATCCACTGGAGAGGCCGTTGCAGATGCCGTAGGCCGAAATCGATGTAGCGGGATGCGCATCGAGAGGTCTGGGCCGTCATCATCTGCAGGTAGCAGGATATGCGAAGATAATCGTGAGACGTGCTACGTAAGGGGAAAATGTAGACCAACATGGCTTGCTTACGTTTGAGAAGAGTTACAATTCATCCGGTAGTACGGCACCGCATGAGTGAGCCGCTTTCAAGCCGTCTATGTGCAGGCGGTAGTGGCGGGTCGAGTTCAAGTTCTCGCCAGCTTGCGCGCTCGACCAGCGGCATAACACCGGGGTCCCACGTTTGGTGTCCGGGGTACCGAAGCATTGCGCGTCTGACCTCTCCAGAGGACTTGACTCTCACCTGCATACGACGTCTTTGCGGATTACTATATCGTCCTCTACGCACGCCATAAGGTAAGTCATACTCGCGGATACTTGCACATCAAAGTTGTTGAGGAAATGTAGCAAGGCTCTGTGCTTCGATATGCGCAACATACCGCGAGTGTTGCCTCAAGAGCTCGTGGACCTCATAATCGACAATGTCGCGGATGCCGAAGGCTCAGTCTATGTAACACTCTCCAGCTGTAGGCTCGTCTGCCGCTCTTGGGAGGCTCGAGCGGCGCTATACCTCTTGAAACGCGTAAGCGTGCTCGCCCCAAAGTTCGAAGCCTTTCTCCGCCTCGCCAAGACGTCCGAGCGCATTCGAACCTTTACGGAGGAGCTATCAATCCTAGGCGTGACCGCGCACCTCTTTGGGCAGTGGTCCGAACTATTCTCGGTGCTCCCCAAGCTTTCTTCACTCGAGATATGGAACGTCCTAGTCACGCCGACCGAGCCCGACTCATCGGACACGGCTATACATGTCCACACCCTCGCGAACTTCAAGCTCTACTGCATCAACCTCGACACTCTACGTCTTTTCCTGCGACCGTTCTCTTACGTTGAAACCCTATCTCTGCGCTCTGAGCCCCTCTGGCACACCGTCGCGGGCGAACAAACCGCAGCCCAACCCCAGATCCGGCCACTGCCTGTCGGGCGGCTCATCCTCGAGAACTGCTGCGACTTCGCCACGCTCCGGGTCTTGCGGGAGATCCTGCGCCCAACTGCGGTAGTCGCCAACGAGATTCTTCGACGGAACTTCGGCGCGGTCGACGCGTTCCTGAAGAGCGCCGGATCGGGCGTCGAGGAGCTCGAGCTGCATCCCGCACGCGAAGACGCCCCGGCCGGGCTCGCGGAAGTACTTCTGCCCTGGGGTATGTTATTGCGCAAAGCCCTTTGGATGAGCTTAGAGCTAACAACGTGTAGAACGTGCACGACCAGCTGATTTCCAGGGATTGGGATCGTGTGCCAAATTGAGGTTTCTTGAGCTAGACATCATCAACGTGTCGGTGAGTCCCGCATACCGTACACTGCTTCCGTTCTGTATCGTCTGACCAGAGGTCGCAGTGGGGTGGCTCCCTCTTCAAGGGCGTCCTGCTGCACCTGCCCGAAGGCATTGAGAGGGTGCGCATCAAGCTCGCCTTCAGCCAGTGGGACTGTGCTCTTGGAGTGATTAGCTTGCACTTCGGCGCAAGGCCGACGAGGTACGCAAAGTTTGCATCGCTCGAGTTGTGCGGTCTCTGCGAAGGACTTCTTCCGGATGACGAGCAGCAGCGTCTGCGAAAGCTGCAGGCAGAAGTTCAGGGCTCTCTGCAGCCACGTTATGGTCCCGTCACCAAGATAATGCCGTAGGTTACTTGTTTGAGCGTGGTTCCCTTTCCTGCATATGGCTCTTTGTGCATATCGTCTCCGCTATATATCGAGCACTGTCGAAGTGTTGCTCCGACTTTGCTCCTGACTGTCCCTGAAATACACTTTTCAATAATATTTAGCCTCACTGCCGGCGAGGCGTCTCTGGCAAACGAACCGGAATCCCGCGTCTGCATCTCTGCACTGGCAACCTCCGAAGCGGAACTCACGAGCGCACTCGCACGCACGGCTGCCACCTCCTGCCCTCCCGCCCTCCCGACCGTGCGCGAGAAAGCAGACCGCACAGCACCCCTGCGCGACGCTCCGTCCTCGCCGCAGACACGCCGCGGCGCGCCCTGTGCCCAGTGTTCACTTCAATTATATTACCCGTACAGCAAGATTCGGCAAAAGTACATCGACAGGGTCTTCGGGGCGAGGTGGTAGAGTAAGGAGTATAAGCGGAGGAGGGTCGTGGTACATCGCGGACAGACAACAGGAGGGGCGCACGCTACACAAGCATCCCCGCGATCCCCGCAGCCTGCAGCGTCGAGATGAAGCCGCAGACCATCGCGCTCGCCGCAATGCGCGCAATGGTGCGCGCACGGCTCGGCGCGAGCGCCCCAAGCACACCGACCTGAATGCCCAAACTCCCCAGATTCGCGAACCCACACAGCGCATAGCTCGCGATCGTGTACCCGCGCTCGCTGAGCGGCGGGAACGGGCCCTCGCCGTGCATGATGCCCTGGAGCGTGGTGTACGCGACGAACTCGTTCGCGACGAGCTTCGTCGCGAGCAGCTGCGAGACGGCGAGGATCTCGTGCCGGGGCACGCTCAGGAAGAAGGTCACGGGGTAGAAGACGTAGCGCAGGATGACTTGCAGGGTCAGCGCGTGGATGCCGAAGCCCTTGCCGACCCACGTGAGCAGGCCGTTGATCGTCGCGACGAGCGAGATCACGGTGAGGACGTTCGTGCTGTGTGTGTGTGTCAGCACGGGGCTCGCCAAGGAAGAAAACGAGGAGGCTCACAGGATCTGGCCGGCGACGACGAGCCCGAAGACGGCGCCCTTGCTGAAGGCGTGCAGCGCGTTCGCGGGCGGGTGCTTGTCTGCGTCGCCGCGGTCGACGACGACGCGTCCGCGCGTGACGGGCTCGTCGGTCTCGGGCATGCGCATCTTGCTGATCGCGATGCTCGCGGGGATGCTCATGACGCTGGCCGTGACGAGGTTCTGGGGCGGCACGCCGAGGCCGATGTACGCGGAGAGCACGGAGCCGGCGATGGTGCTGAAGCCGCTCGTCATCGTGAGGTGGAGCTCGCTCGGCGTCATGTAGTCGACGTAGGGCCGCACGAGGCACGCGCTCTCGCCCTGGCCGATGAACGGCGAGGCGGCGGCGACGACGGCCTCGGCGCCGGAGATGTTCATGATCTTGAAGAAGAACCAGGCGAAGCCGCGGATGAGCCACTGCATGACGCCGAGGTAGTACATCATCTGGACGAAGGCGATGAAGAAGATGATCGACGAGAGCGTGTTGACGAAGAACCAGTGCTTGTTGACCGTGTCCTGGTCGAAGAAGAACGCGCCGCCCTGGAGCGCCTGCGCGAGGAAGTCGGACGCGAGGTACGCGATCCACTTGAAGATGGAGAAGCCCGCGCCGGACTTGAGCACGAACATCGCGATCGCCTGCTGCATGAACAGCCCGACGATGACGGTGGGCCTGTAAGCAGCGTCAGCCATCAAGCTCCGGAAAAGTGGGCGCGTGAACGCGAAAATGGGCATCACGCGAGCGCGGCGGAGGGGTCATGTCTCGGACGCAGCGTGCCAGTGGCGGACGCGAGCACATGGCAGGGAGTTGCCTGGCGCTTATCTTTGCGGGTGTTTTCCAGAGGCGTGTGGCGCAGGGCATGGGAGGGGAAAGGAAGCCGGCAGCGATAGAGAGGGAACGGAACTCACCAAGGGACGTCTTTCCTGCTCGCACTCGTCACCCAGAAGCAGGCCTGGAAGACGAAGAGACCGAGGACCGAGATGGCGCGGTCACCGTAGCCAGAGTTCTGTGTCGGCAATTTCGCATGGTTTGCAGAAGCGACGGAGTAGCGAGTTGCGGGGGTGACGAGGCAAAAAGAGACCGTATATCAACTCTTCTTGAATGACCCACGGGAAAAGGGAGGGGAGGCTCAAACGAAAGGGGGACGTACAGCTGTCAGCGGGAAGCCGAACGCGCTTCCAAACACGATGCCCAGGAGGGCGAGCCAGCCCATGGCGAGGCGGACGTTGTACGGGAGGCGCATGAGCGGCTCCTGGACGCAGGGGAGCCAGACGGCCTCGATGGGGCGGGTGACATAGCGGTTGGGGATGAAGCGGAAGGCGATGACGGCGATGAAGAACCAGGCCCAGACGGTCTGCACGATCCTTTACGAGCAAGGAGGGCTCAGCGCGTGAGCGGCTGCAAGGCAGAGAATGCGCACCATCTGTGCCGGGTCGCGGGGAGGACGATGGACGAGATCCACCAGCCGAGGATGACGAGGGTGAGGGCGGCGAGGACGGGGACGCGGAAGCGGGCGTAGAGGCGGTCGAGCGCGGAGGGCGCGTCCTCGGGGTCGACGAGGCGCGAGGCGTCGCTCGCGGTCTCGTGGGCGACCTGCATCTCGGGGTCGACGACTTTTTCCTTGGAGAGCGACGCGCTGCTGGCCTGGGAGGCGGAGCGGACGAGCGGCGGCGGGTGCGGGGCTCCGGCGGTCTCGCGGATGGACGCCATGGCTGCTGGGTCGTGCAGGGGAGAGAGAAAAGAGAGGAGGGGGCGGGCGGGTGCTCGCGCGCGACGAGGGCCGTCGGGGGGCAGCAGTTGGAGCGGGAGGGATCCCTGCACACGAGCATTTTTTGGACGGCGGCGGGGGTATAAGTATATTCGGCCTCCGAGCCCTGTTATCAGCCGGACCTGGACCATGTGCTCCCCGAGGCATATGGCTTTGCATCACACCTGGCCTTCCTCCCCTGCCGCGGCCGCCCCGCACAGCAATCCCATGCCTATCATCGGCGGCCCTGGCGCCCTTATCGCCCCCGCGCCGCCTCCCGTCGCCGTCGAAAGGTCACCGCACGTCGCGCGGGGCGTCGGGGAGCGCATGGCGGCGGCGCCCCCCAGCCAATGGATGTTCGTGAAAATCGACATGGCGGGGAGAAAAGAAGACGCGTGGGCGCGATCGAGATCCACCCCGCCGGAAGAACCACGATCAAGCCCCGCCCGCGCCGACGGTTGTCATTTTAGGTAGAACGCCGGGCACATCGGGTGATGGGATCGTGGCGCGCGCGCTCCCACGCTCCGGCGGCGTGTGCCTCGGGGCGGCTTCGCACACGAAACTCGGACAGGCAGCGTGCTGGTGGCCGCCGCCACATCCTTGGCACGCCCACTGCGTGCCAAGTACGTAATCCCAGGTCGCGTGGTCGGGTCTGCGTGCAGCCTGACACCGTTGCGGACTCGACCGCTCGCTTCCAAAATTTGGATTCCCGCATCAAAGCGCGACGCCAACCAGGCTCGCTTTGGCTCCGCGTCAGCACCGCCGCTTTGCATCCTGCGCTATGCATACAGCGCGAAAGGGTCGCCACATTGAGAGCTAGGGGCCAACTACTCCCCGAAGGCGGCTCCGCATGGTGCGCGCGACAGCTCACCCGTTATCTTCGCTGACCTATCTTCCCACAGCACAGCATAGCAATATCTCCACACGAGCCAAGCACACTGTCTGTCAGGCCTTCGCGATAGCCTTGCGCGCCGTCAAGACGCGCCGCGCGGTGCTGTGTCCCTGGCGGCCCTTTCCAGATCTGTGGATATCCCGCCTCTACTCCCGCCCAGCGTCCGGCGCGAGCCTAGTAGAGCCTAGCAGCCGCGTATACCGAGTCACACGTCAGGCGCGACGCGCCGTCACACGCCATGTCCGGCCCTTAGACACGCCTAGGCCTGCGTCATCGGTGCCCGCGTCCCACAGTCCGGGATCCCCGCCATTCCGCCACGCAGAGCATGTCCGGCGCGCTCGGCGTGGCGTTGCGCGGTCCACGCGGCGCCGCCGTGCTGCCGTTCCTCGCGCTATAGCTACTCCGCGCTCGCGCACGCGCTTCGCGAGACCGCTCGCGGATCGCGCACCACCTGCGCAGGCCACGGCCACGTCGTCGGGCCCGCCGCTGGCGATGCCGCCGCGCTCGCGGCGGGTACGTCCACCGCTTCCCGCACGGCTGCGCGCCGGGCTGCACAATGTCCCGCCAGCTCTGCCGCCCCCAGCCTTTCGCGGCACTCATGAACAATACGCAGCACGTCTTCCGCGGCGTCGGGCGGTCCACGTCTACCGCCGTGTCTGCGAGTGCATCACGCACCCTCTCCTTCTCTACCATTCGCATCGCCGACGACGGGCAGCACCATGAGCCTCTACGCCCCCAGGACGGTGATTTCCGCCGTTGCTCGCGCCAGTGGGTCGGTGTCTGGCGCGCGCTGCCTTGCTACGGCGACATGCTTGTCTCGGTGCTCGCGTCCGCCTCGCGCACCGTCGCGATTCAGCGCCGTCGTCCGCCCCTTCCCGTGCCTATGTCCATTCTGCCAGCTCTCCGGCCACCTAGCCTTTCGCGACACGGCCGTCGACCGCCGCTTCGGGCGGCCCACGTCTACCGCCGCGTCCTCGAGTGTACCTGCGAGGGCGGTGGCGCTGGTCCTCGCGCGGGCGCGTCGGTGTGCGGCGCGCGCGCTGCGATGCTCCTGCCACACGCTCGCTCCGGTGCTCAGCGCCGCGTTTTGCGGCCCGTCAGGTACATCGCGGTACACACGCCAGCGATGCCGACCCGCAGCGTGACGTCCTGCCCGCTTGAGGCGGGGCTGGCCAGTGGCAGTGGCGGTGCGCTTGCGATTTCTCGAAGCGTAGGGGCGCGCCGCACGCGCACTCCGGCTTGTGGTGGCGACGTCGCCCGCTGGCTGTGATCCGACGCTTGGACTGCTGCGTCGAAGCGCGACATGCGGCCCGTTTCGCCGTCGCGCCGCACCCGCTGGAAGTCGCGCGCCACGCCGTGCTCGTACAGCGCGAACGAGCCGCAAAGTCGACAGCGACGGGCCCGCACCCCCTCCCCCCGCATGGCGTGCTCAACATCTCACCCGTTATTGATGCTGGGCAATCTTCCCGCATCACAGCACAGCAACAGCTCCGCACCAGCCAAGCACCCTGTGGCGGATCCCCGCGATGCCCGACTTCGGGTGAAGACACGCCCGCCGCGCAGTACCTGCATCCGGTGGTCCCATTCCACATTGACGAATGTCCCGCCGCGTTTCCACCCGCTCAGCGACCGGCACGCGATCGGCGCGTCGGCGTTCGATGTTGAGCGCAGTTCGCTCGAAGGATATCTAGCAAGGGGGGTTCGAAAGCTAGTGGAGGCAGGTGCTCACGCTTTCTACTCGCAGTATTCGAGCGTCGGCTGTGAAATAACCACTGCCCTACGCGCGAGCCCAGCAGCCGCGCACGCCTGGACGCTTGCCGGGCTCAACTTGCCGACGGACACTAGTGTTCACATCCGCGGGGGCTTCTGCAAATCAGACGTTTGGCTTGCAAGTAAGTTAGGCTTTCACTGTTGTACGTGATTCGCGGACAGCGATCTTGCCTAATAGCTCGCCTGCCACCCGCCTTTCTGGCCCGCGACAAAAGGTCCGACGCGGTCGGTGCCGCGGCATACGGGGGTTATTGTTTGCACTACGCAGTAGTACGTCGGCCCCTGTTCGCTGCTCTTGCCACGCTATTTCTCCACTTAGCCACATCACATTGCGGTGTACACAGCATCCCTTGACGTCGCCGTCTCGGCGGGCCGAGATCTGGCCAGAACCTGGACTCTGCAAGGAAACCAGCACGGTCGTTATGCTGCGGCCCTGGTGCATCCTAGGGTCTCGGCGCTCGCTCGCCACAGCAGAGTTTCATTATTTTTCAATTACACTTCCCGCCCTCTGTATGGAGCGCCACGTTGCCACATTTCTCCCGGTCCGAAAAACACAAACTCGGCAGTCGGTCGCGCACTTAATTAACAAATACCCAGGCGTCGGGCAAGTTCGCACACTTTCTAACCCGAAACAATGGGGTACTTCTGACTTTGAGGCCTGAGGATCAGATCGAATGGGCGCCCTCCACAGTTACGTATCGTGAATGGTAGCTTGGGAACGACGGCGAGCTCTGTGGCGACTTCTGGACCAAGTTACTATGACTGATTGAGCTTCAGAGCGTCTAATACTTCCGGAAGCCGTGCTCTGTTAAATTGTGCACAGCGCAGCGCAGATTCTTCAAATCCCGACGCCCTCTCTTCACGGGCGTTGTCTGTCACTCTCTCCCCGATGACACAGTTCCTTCCGGGTCGACAAGGCCCCATGTTCTCCGGCCCTTCTTACGCCGCTCACGCCGTTCCTCTACTCCCTCCCACCATGCAAGTCCTTGCGGCTACACCGTACCAGCACCCTCGCAGGTCTGCTATGAAGGCCAGCGAAGAGGAGCATTGGACGTTCTCGTGCCGCGGGACGCTAGGTGCAAGCCTTGCGGACGCCTACGACGGAGTGCTCCAAGGCCTCGATAGGCCGGACGATGCGCTCTTTCCCGCGGACTTCGTCAAAGTGTCTTTTCTCCTGCAGGTGTGTACCTCACCGCGTCCATGTCTAGGCTGAACTCAGACCGCCGCAGTTCCTGGGCTACCCGCCCTTCCGCCGCGCGAAGAGTGTCCAGCGCGTCAAGCGCGGCGCCGCACTGCCCACGCTGCGCAGCCGCGTAGTCGAGTGCGTGGCGGAGGCGGTGGCGCTATTCATCGAGCAAGTGCGCCCATTCCCTTCGTGCAATGCCTATACCGCTCACTGACATCGCCGCGCACCAGTTTGCCTACGTGCGCCCTCAGGGTGCCGGCATGGTGTTCGGTGCGGGCGGCGTCTCGCTCCGTGATCTATACCTGCTTGAGCTGCACCGCTATGGCCGCACCCTTGTGCCTGTGATTGGATTCATGCCGTGCGCCGATGACAGCGAGGTACGTCGCGCTCCGACGTGCTTGAAAGGATACCATGGCTGACCGTGGCATGCCATCCGCAGCTCAGCTGGCAGGAGACCCACAGTGGATATGTGCCTGCGCTACCTTGAGGCACCGACGCCAACTACGCCTGAAGGATGGTCGGAACAGTCTTGCGAATGTGGCATCCTTTCGCGACAGCTTACTCGCCACTCAACTAGTTCAGTACCATCACCTTCGCTGCCTTCCCACCATTTTTGGCCTGCTAATGACAAAACATAATAAGCATACTTGTACGTCTTGACAACCATGTGCCCGTACTCGAGGCTGAGGGCCTTCAGTTTCAGAATCACATGCACTGCCGTCAAAAAAATGCTCGTACCAGTGGATGTATATAAGAAGATACCCACTGAGGCGACGATGAGCCACAAGGAGCTACTTACACGGAGAAAACAAGTTCTGGGGTGTAGGAACGCTCAAGTGTAGCTACGACGTTCTCTTCACTATATGCAAAACAAGCTCACCGAGTCTGGCATGTTCGCACTGGTCAGTTGGGCATCTGACAACCGGGCTACGACCAATCAAAGGCCTGTGATAGCTACAGGCATATTTATGCATATCTCTAAACAGCTTTCACAAATGGCTGGATATTCTGACCGGCTGTGTGGCGCCCCGCCGATGAAGTCGCTGCGCCGCGGTAGTTTGCCCACGTTTGGTCGGTTTCAGGACTGCTATATGTTTCTGCACTCAGAGGATGGAGTCCTCACACTATTGTTTGGTCGGCATGCACGGTGCAACATGATGCCTTGCCTTTGATGAATTCAGCTTGCTCGAAGACGGGACGTGGTACACGGGGTCCGGACCAGCGCTTGAAGATCGTTGCCGTTCCCCTGGCACCCGGCTTTCAACGCTTCCGCTCTTTCCCACCAAGGCAGCACGAATCTACAATGTCAGAGACCTCGATCTGCCTCTCGACTACGTCTATCCAGCCGGCCTGAAATACGGGCGATAGCGCATACATATCTAGAGCGGTCAGTATAGCTTGACAAATGACCGGAAATACAGCCTCACTAGTACTCATATCCCATATTCAACCAGCAGAACCGCATTCGAATATCATGAGGCTGTACGCGCGGCATATTTCATCGGTGCTGCTGGCCGCTGAGAAGATAGATTCTTGCGCTCTAGCCGATAGCCGATACACGCGGCGGCATGACTTCGAGCTGCGTCGATGTGTCGCCACACGACGATAGCCTTTGGCGCGCTTGGAAACGTATCGTTTCCGGTTAATTCTGCCTGGTGTCTGATGCTCTGGATTTGTACCACAGGGAAGGTACAGTGTGCATGCTACCAGGCGCGACGATGGAAGCCTCGAGCCCTCGAGGCAGCTCCGCACCCGGCGTCCGTCACGCAGCGTGCTGGTAGCCTCCGCCACATCCTTGGCACGCCCTTCGTGCTTGGCTCACGCTGATTCCAGGTCGCGTGGGCAGGTCTGCGTGCAGACACCGTTGCAGTCTTGGCCGCTCGCTTTCATGATATGGATTCCCGCATCAAAGCGCGAAGCCAACCAGGCTCGCTTTGGCTCCGCGCCAGCCCCGTTCAGCCCCGCCGGCCGCTTTGCATTCAGCCCTGCCCATACAGCGCGCAGGGGTCGCCCACTTGGTAGCGACGAGCCAACATACGCCCCGGCGGCGACCACACATGGTGCGCCCGACAGCTCTCCCGTTATCTTCGCTGAGCAATCTTCTCGCAGCAGAGCATGGCAACACCTCCGCACGAGCCAAGCACACTGTCTGATAGGCCCTCGCGATAGCTTTGCAAGCCGTTAATACAGGTTCTTGGGGGCACACGCGCCGCGCGCAGTGCTGTGTCTCTGGCGGCTCTTTCCACATGGATGCATATTCCGCGTCTGCACCTGCTCAGCGCCTGGCGTGCTGAGGCTGGCTGCCGCGGATGCCAGGGCGCACGCCGGGCTCGACGCGCCGTCGGACACCGCGCTCCTCCTGTGGACCTGTGCTCTTCCCGCAGGCTTCCTCCAAGTGGTGTCCACCCCCTACACGGGCCCACCTACGCCCCACAGACCCGGTCACCCGGATCCCCGCCATGCCGCCGCGCAACGCATCCGCGGCGCGCATCGCATGGCAGCGCATCGCCGCGGCGCCGGAACCGCGGTGCCGGTGTACGTCGCGCCGGTGCGTCCGCCCTCGTGCTCGCTCGCGGCGAGAGCTGCGCACCACCAGGCCGCCACCACGGCGTCGACACGCGCCCGGCGCATGCGTGCCCCGCCGGGCTGCACACAGTTCCATCGTCTCTCCGGTCACCGAGCCTTCCGCGGCACAGAAGACAAATATGCAGCGCTGGCCGCGCTGTCCCGCCCGCAGCGAAGTTGGCCGGTAGGAGTGGCGGTGCGCTGGCGTTCCCTTGGAAGCGCCGCGGCGCTCTGGTTTCGGGTCGCGTGGTCGCCCCTGCCTACTGGATGATTTCTCGCACGGATCTGAAGCAGCGTACAGAACCAAACCCAGCCACAAGCCCTGTCAATGTGCCCGGCATGTCAGCGGGATGTCATACCACTGTCGGTTCTGGGCAGCGTGACGAGCCGGGCCTACTCCTGACAGCTTCTTGCAACAACGTTGTGCATGATAGTGAGCCCCGCGTCCACGCTCTGCCTTCGACCGCGCCACACATCGACGAACGGTGTGCCCACAGCCATTGCTTTCCCGGCGCATCTCCTCGGGCCCTGCGAACGGAACGGACACCTTGAAGCAGCCGTGGTACGTGCAATGGGCCCTCGGTGCCACCTGCGAAACCTTCGCAATAGGAGCCGTGCTCATGATCCGTTAGGATGCTCGCCTAACCCGCAGTCTGACCACGAGCAAGGCGATGCGCGATGAGCGTTGGGCCTGTGCTCCCTTGACAATATGCCCCCGCCCTGCGACGGCGAAGCTTTTGTTCAGTCGTTACCGCAGTCCTGCGCGTCCGTTGGAAGCGCCGCATCGCCACGACGTCGCTCCTTCGTCTAGACAGCCCTAGCCTTCATCGCGACGCGGTTATCTGGGTACGGGGATGGATGCCGGTCGGCGCCTCATCGTAGCTGCCGTCCACCTGCAACCACAGAGGTCCCCGTTGCTTCCTCACTGATAACTCAGGTATGTGCGTCTCGAAGTCCAGAGCACCGCGATGTGCCTTACGTCGCTCATGGAAGCAATGAAAAGTCGGTTTCGCTCGTCGCAGCACGGCGCCGCGGACGTCGGTGGTACGAGCCGTGGCTCGGTGGGGCGTCAATCGTACCCCTGCAGGAAATTTACACAGCATGTAGGTTGCGGCGCAAGCGCAAATCACCCCGTGAACGCCGTCGCTGTGCAGGTACGACGTCTCTGCCTGTGGCTGCTTTGTGTATTCTCGGCCACCGGTGCTCACGTTGGACATAGGGCACGATCATTTCTGCGCGGGCGGTGTGTAATGTCCGCCATCCGGTTGTCGATTTGGAGTACGCCGCGGTTGTCGTCGACGTCCGGCCGCGGAGGTCACATTCGCTGCAGTGCAGGCCCGGTAGCTCCGCAGCTCTGGACAGCATTTGTGCTGGTCAGCTATGTCCGCCACCAGCAGCGACAATCAGTAACAACCGATGCACATCGTCTCCGGCGACCATCTTCGCCCCAATCGGTGGCGCAATGTCCCTGACTCGTTGAGCGTTGATTGGGCGCCGTACTCCGGGAGCGATCGCAAGGTTCGCTGGTGGCAATGGATCACACTAGACGCAGCACAGCAAGGCTTCCCTCATCAGCCACAGGACTCGTCTTGAAGATTGTGGAATGTCTGGCTTTCCTGGCTTTTGATATACTTCGAGAGTCCCTGCCTTTTATATGGCTCGCCCTAGTGCTTCTAGAATTGCTCAAACCTCGGCTTTATTTCCCCACATACCTTATCTGCCATGCTCTCCCCGATGACGCAGTTTCTTCTCAACCTACAGGACCCCGTGTCTTCTGGGGCGTCGCAGGCCGCGCTCGCGGTCCCTCCAGCACCTCCCATCATGCGCCTCCTTGAAACCACGTCGTACCAGCATCCTCGCAGGTCTGCGATGAAGCCCGGCGAAGAGGACCACTGGACGTTCTCGTGCTGCGGGACGCCGGGCGCAAGCCTCGCGGACGCGTACGCGGGGACACTAGCGGACCTCGACGCGCCGGACGACGTGCTCTTCCCCGCGGGCTTCCTCAAAGTGACGTTTCTCCTCCAGGTACGTGCTCACCACACGTGTCTCCTGCACGCTGAGCCGGACCGCCCTGGCAGTTCTCCGGTTATGTGCCCTACCGCCGCGCGAAGAACGTGCAGCGGGTTAAGCGCGGCGTCGCGCTGCCCACGCTGCGCCGCCGCGTCGTCGAGTGCGTCGCGGAGGCGGTGGCGCTGTTCATCCAGCAGGTGCGCCCGCCCCCCATGCGAAGTCTGCGCCGCTCACCGCGGAGATCGCGACACATCAGGCGGTCGATACGCGCCCCAGGGGCAGCAGCGTCGTGTTCGGCGCGGGCGGCGTTGAGCTGCGCGATTTGTACCTCCTCGGGCTGCACCGCTATGGCCGCACGCTTGTCCCTATGCTTGGCTTCGTGCAAAGCACCGGTGGCCGCGAGGTGCGTCGCGCTCCAACGTACTTGCAATTAGGTCAAGGCTGATCATAGCATATCGCACACAGCTCAGCTGGCACGAGATCCCCCATGGCTATGCACCTGTATTTCCCTGGGTAACTGACGCCGACCACATCCAGGAGACGGCCGAGTCAACATCCTGCGATGACGTATGATATGCCGTCCTTTTGGCACAGAACTTCGCCTTATCTTGGTACTTATGTTTATTTACCTACACTCTTCGGATGTACTGTAGTGTTACAACTACACGCGACTGCGACTCGGACCAAACCCTTCGGAGCAAGGTGGCGACGCTCCGCCGGAGCGACGTCTATGCAGCGTATTGCAATCGATGAAGGACCTGCATCACCTACGCGCATATTTCTGGATATCTGTATGCAGCATTCGACAGATACAAAGTATTCGGGGCAAAGACTCTCTTCTCGAGAACTTCGTATAATGGCCCGACTAAATGATGTGGCCACCTCCAAGACTCAATAATATTGGCGGCGGCGCACATCCGCTTCAGCAGTCCAGCGGTCTGTCTCTACAGAACGTCCGCGCCTGGACAAGACGCTTAAGAGTGTCCGGGGTCCTACTTCCCGCGAGTCACGATGCACGATAAACCTTAGAAGTTTCAACGTCTCGCCCATCTTGATATGTAGTACCTCGACCATATCAGCTCCGACCAGAATCTCATGTATCTGACGCTTTCGAAATGCTTCGTGAACTATATCCACATGGATATATGGAAGTTGGGAAGTTTTATCGATGCCTTTTAATAGGCTTTTATCCAGCTTCGATCTCCTCCTTTGGGCGAGTTGTCACGCGCCCATCTCTCAGACACCTGGGAATATTCATGGCAACTCAGACCCAGGCTCGTATTGATACCAGGCCTCATAGCGTGACGTGACAGTGCCGCCCTGGCACCAAGGAACGCCTCCTCAGGTCTCTGTACACGAGGACAGGGGAAATGAAATGCGCCTGTTCCAAAGCGTCCGGAAAAGAAAGCTCACAGGTGGATGTCCGCGACTAGCCATCATCTTGACTCGTGCAAGACACCTGATGCCCTTGCACCGCGCAGTGAGAAACCCTGGCGTGTTTGCCGTCCTTCCTAGCTGCTGAGTTGCCGGCTTGCTGACGTCGACAGAGCCTGCTTCTGGAGGCGTCGAAAATGGCGCGAAGGCAACGTGATCTAGTCAGATCCGAGCCAAGTCTGGCGTAAGCTCGTAACGTCGAGCTGTAATAATCCAGATACATGGCATGCAGTCTGCGAAGGTAGTCGGCTCAGATATTTATGATGTCGCTCGCAAACAAGCCGTGAGATCCTGCGATGTGCAGCTCACTGCTGGACGCGCCGTGCGGAAATTACCCTTCTCCGCGGCCTGTGCATCCTTCGGCAAGGACCCTCCAGGCGGGTCCAGTTCGGCGTGCGCTTTGGCTCCGCGGGGCCGGCTGTTTCTTCACGGCTCGCTACTTGCCGGAGACGGCGGACGATCATCTGGCGACGGAGATGAGTATTACCCGTTCGAGTAAGTTCGAGTGCTTCCCGTGCGAGGCGTGTGAGGCATCACAGACACGCTAGTGACAGTGTGGCAGCAGTGCGTTTTCGGCCTACGTCGTTTGAAACGACTTACACCGTCGCCACAACTCCTGCAAAACGTTTTTAGCAGTGCAGCGTCCCTACGTTATTTCGGAGGCTTTCGCCAGAACAGCGGACCCGAGTGGTCACATAGCTTACAGTGGCCTTCACTCAATACTGTTATGGCAGCTCCATAGCACCCCTTGAGATTTGACGAATTTTTAAAGCACGCCTAGTCTGCGCCCCTTCAATTCGCGCTAACCATCCACGTTTGAGCTAGCACCCGTTTCTTGGATACCTGCACGGCACAGCCTCGTTGGATTGTGTGAAGGTCTCTCACCCGGCTGTCTGGTGTCCACATGCAAGCCACCCTTGCGTTTCAAGCCTCGCCGAACAATGAGGGCAGACTTTGGCACGCCGGCTGGCTCTCTGCCTGTCCAATAGGTCAAACGTACGCTTTGCTACCCCCCTTACTGCATTGTACTCCTGCACTCCGATGCATGGGTGCTGGGTGGATCATGCTACTTATACACTAGGTTTGACGCAGTGCCTCTGCAACATACCTTGCAGACCCACCGCCCCGATCACCTACTCTATTGTTCTACAGCATTCCGCATTCTTCCCATACCGTTTCTTCAATGATTCATCGTCCCAATCTCGAGATTCTGTCCCATGACTATCACCATCCACGCCGCGCGGTAATGAGAGCGGGAGAACAGGACCGCTGGACGTTCTCCAACAATGGCATTGAAGGCGTCAACCTTTTGGAAGCTTACGAAAGACGTTTGAGCAATCTCGATGGTGCAGACGACAAACTTCTTCCTGCCGACTTCGTCAAGGTCTCGATCATGATTGCGGTATGTCCTAGGCCTCTACTATTCCTTGATTCTGCTTTCGACATCGCTGTCTAGCCGAGTGGCTATGCGAAATATCGGCGCATCAAGAACGTCCAACGCACACGGGGTGGCGTGTTTCTGCCCACCTCGCGGCGCAGGGTTGTCGAATTTGTCGCTGAAGCAGTAATGCTGTTCTTGAGGCAGGTGTGTCGACAGCATTGGCACGTATCTCCGTGGGGCAACCACTAATATTCCTGCGTAGGCAAAGGCCGCCGGCGACCACACAGGCGCAGGCAACAGCATCGCTCTCGGCCCAGGTGGTATTGGGCTCGAGGATTTGTACTTGGTCGGACTACACCGTTACGGCAAGACTCTCTTGCCTATTCTTGGTTACGTGCCCGCCAACACTGGCCCTGTATTCGCCCCGGAGGTCGGTTACATGTGCTGCTAAAGTACGTGCGTGCTGATTTACATTGTTAATTTATGCAACAGATAGAGTGGTCAGTCTATTCTGACCTTCCTGGCTGCGAGGGTCTCCAAAGCTTCTCGCAAGTTCATGCCTGCTTTGATGGCGTTGAAGGTGTTCCAAGCCTTAACGCCACAATCCAGGCTTAATCTGCCTTCTCATCTCCGTATCGCTTCATATCATCCTTTGACCGCTCTTCGTGTCGGAGAGTCGCTTCTCCCTCTGCTTTTTACCCTCTTTACTTCAGACTCGCTTCATACCGTTGTTGCCGACCTTCGTCCCACCATCATGCCCTCGTCCCGGAGACTACATATTTGTTTGCGTTTACTACTCAGCTGCCGACTGTTGTGTTATATTCAATGAGTATTGTCTTTAACTCCTCGACTCGCAAGCTGAAGCTTGTGTCTCTGATTCCAGACCGCCATCCCACAGTCTAGCCTGGCGCCTCACCGAGACCTCATGCTCGGGCGACACCGCCCTGCATGCAGCAGGCAATCTCCAGGAGTACAAGATTGGGTTTTCATTGCGGAAATAGTACACGTTGCATGCTAGTTATGCCGGGGAGCAACTTCCAAAAGCAGAGTCCTATGCCACGACCATGACCGTCCACTGCCGTCTACACTTTCAGCGCGCGGATGCTCTTGCCCATCGCAATGGCAACCCACTCGCCGGGCGCGACGTGGTTCGAGAGTCCAGCGATCCTCGGGCTCCACGCGGCGTTCACGATCTCGGACGGACCGGTGTACGCCATGACGGGGTCCTGGACGATCCGCTTCTTCGTCTCGGGGCGCGGACTCGCGCTGAGGCCGGCGGTGCTGCCCGGGCCGTGCGTATGTCCGCTGCGCGGCGCAGGGCTCGCGGAGGCCTGGCCCGCGAGATCCCAGAGCAGCAGCTGGCAGTCGTCGCTGGCCGTCGCGAGCAGCGGCGGCTCCGTCCCGCCGCCGGCTGACCAGGCGAGCGCATTTATGGGCGCTTGGTGCGCGTGCAGCTCCATCACGGGCTGTCCTGGGCTGCGCATGTCGAGGATCTGGACGTCGCGCCCGTCCTGGTGGAACGTCGCCATGTAGTTCGAGTCGGCGGGGTTGAAAGCGATGCGAAGGAGGGGAGAGGTGTGGGGACGTGCGGAGGTGCCTGGCGAACCAGGAGTAGAGCCGCCGTTCGACGATGCTGGAGGGGCGGACTTGGGCGGCGGTGTCTCGTAGAGGATGGTGCTGTGCTCGAGCGAGCGAAGGTCGAACGCTCGCAGAGAGCCGTCTGCGCCGACGGACACGAAGATGTCTGTTGATTGGGGCAGCCACGCGACGTCGTAGACTTCGCGGTCGTGGGCAATCAGCTGGGTTATCGCGGTGGACTTGTCGATGTTCCAGACTGTGCATGTAGTGTCGATGGATGCGGTGACGATGAGATTTGGGGACTTCTCGTTCCAAGAGAAGTTGGTTAATGGTGCGCCGGTCGAGTGGTTCTGCACTTTCGATTGCTGGAGAGAACACGCCGGTGAGTCCGCGACAAGAGTCGCGAGGAGAAGAGGTGGCATGAATCAAGAACGTACCCCCGATAAAGCGGCTCGCAGAGTCAACCTGTGCCCGCCGGCTTGCGGGGAACTCTGCGCTTTGCCGACGTAGCCCCCGCCCCCACTACCCCCAGAAGACTGGTCACTGGCGTACTCCCACACCCTCAGCGCGTCTCCGGTTGTCGCCAGTAGCTCCGTTTGTGCTGGCTTCTCGCTCCAGGGGAAGGTATTGGCGGATGCTGGCTGCCATTGCAAGCTTGTGGCGGGATATCCGTGGTGGGCTTCGACCAGGGTCACGAAGTCGGGATAGTACGAATCGCCGAAGTCTGCGGCGTAGTCATCTTCAACAAGCACGCGCTCATCCTGCAATCCAACGATCGCTATGCGATTGCGGTAGTCATCCGTGAGCGAGCCCAGGCCGAGGCGGAAGGAGGAGCGTGGTCGATGCTGGTGCCCCGGAGCGGGAGACTTGCACCAGTCAAGGGCATAGACTGGCCCTGGGGTTCCTAGTTAGCGCGATAATGCAAGAAGAGATGCGACAACGTACATGGTGCCTCGTATTGCAAGACTGTACTCTGTGTCATATCCAGCGTCGGCTACCGGTCCTTGTTCCCTCGACGACCTGATCGCTTCAACAGGACTGTGATTCCAGAGATACTCTAGGGAGGAAGATGGAGTACACAAGATATAGGCCTGTCACAGGGCGCGAAGCTGAAGGTAGAGAGGCCGAGCGTGAGCACAGTGAGGGTTATGTGGAAGTCCTGCGACCGTCGAGCGCAGCACTATTATGGGCGTCTACAATATTCCTGTTCTCAACCTTCGTCATCGCTGGAACCGAGGGCAGTAAACGACCTGTATCTTCACACGACAGAGCATAAAGGTACTCTTCAAGCACTTATTTTATGCTCAGGATGGCTCATGTGATGTACAGGTCGCGCTCGCTCGCCGTTGTCCCATAATGATCCCAGGAACTGCGCTGACCGAGGGCACGCTTCACGCTTGTGATCCTTCGAGCCCTTCCGACGCGCCAGATTTGCCTCTGGAGGTCCACGAGTACATCATGGACCTCCTTTCCGACGAGAAGACAAGCAAGGGCACATGCGCAGACCTCACGAGTTTGTCTGCATGCACGCTAGTCTGCCGAGCTTGGCTACCGCGAAGCTCGAGGCATGTTCTGGAGCGCATTCATCTCCGTCCCCTGAGATACAGGCCCGAACCGCTGGACAAACTCCTGCGACACGCACGCACGTCTCCGCGGCTAAGACAGTATATCCGTGCGCTCGACGTTCCCTGGTGCCCGGAAGAGCGGACCACCCGTGGCATCCTCTCTGCATTCCCCCAGCTTTCCAGCCTATCTTTCACAGACAGCACAGTGCCCAGTGGAGAGGAACTGAGCGCTGATCTGCATAGCAGAGTGTTCCGGCGACAGGCCCTGGAGGCATTCACCCTCTCCTTCCAGCACGACCTGACTACACTGCGTTCCCTCTACTTCAGCCACCTCGACTGCCTGTCGCTCTTCAACTTGGACTTGGAGCCGCCGGATTGGTCCCTCGCACGAACCAAACATCTCCGAGCTCACAAACTGGTGCTGGACGTGGCTAATTTGCACCTTCTTGCGCTGCTCGAAGCTGTATTGGAGAATGGTTCGGTGACCTCGCTAGCTCTGGCGCACGATCCGGACAGATGGAGGATAAGAATCGAGCTTAGGCTGCTACGGAGATTCCTTGAAGTTGTCGGTGCAAATTTGCGGTGTTTGGAAATCAACATTCCCGCAGGCCAGTGGCTATTCGCTCATAGAATCGGTGAGTACACCTCCACAGCAGTGCAAGTGACGCAACTCACGCATACGCGACCAGAACGTGTGGGACTCGACTTGCCTCTGCACATGTGCCCAAACCTGGGCGAGCTTCACGTCGGCTTGACTCACATATCAGGCGTGCGTCGCGAGACTTGTTCCGTCCTTACCGCGAACCTCATGTGCCCTACGTCCTTGCAGTACAAAGTCCGCACGGCGTGCCACAGTTTCCTCACATGGCTTCCGCTCTCTATCGAGCGCATTTACCTGAACCTCGGGGGGACATACGGTCCAGAGACCTTCGAACGCTTCTTCGTCGATTGTACGGCCCTGCAGTCAGTCTTGGAACTGATTGACCGTCTCACACAGCCCTACAAGGCTCTGCGGCTTGTCGAGCTTATAGGTCCATTCAAGTCAGAAACTCTTCCCCCATGGGTCCTGTCCGTCTGCTCCTCACGCTTGGCCCACGTTCTTAGAATTAGCTCAGAGTAACGGTCTTAACCAAGCGTTCGCGAGCAATGTGGCTCTTGAGTACATTGACAAGCTTCGTCCTCTTCTGCATATATATGCTACATAGGAGATCTTCATGCATGCACACAGATCCGTCGCTCGTGAGGTATACTTGAGCATGAATTCGAAGGTAGTACGACCAGGCTGCATCGAGCGGCCGCTTGTCGCACGTCCACGCAGAGGCGCGACGCGCGACTTGATGCAGACCTCAGGCTCCAGGCTGCTGATGACAGTGGCAAGAGTCGGCCACCACAACTACTCAACCGCCTATCCACGTCGAACACTGCCCCTCAGCTCTTCTCTGCGTCTTCTGGGCAGTGTATGAACGAGCAAAACAGCGAATCATGCGTGATCGTGCCCCCCGCGCGGCCTCTCCGCCGGGACCGTCGAGCGCAGCACGACTATGGGCGTCTAGATTCCTGTTCTCAACCTCCGTCATCGCTGGGACCGACGGCACCAGGCAACTCATTTTTTCGTGCGATAGAGCAAAAAGGTGCCCTCTAGAGAAGTATTTTCTGCGCGGGATATCTCATGAGATGACCAGGTCACGTCCACTCGCCGCATGCCCACAATGAGCCCACAGACTGCGCTGATCGAGAGCGCGGTCCACGCTTGCGGCCCTTCGGGCCCTTCGGATGTGCCAGAGTTGCCTCTGGAGGTCCACGAGTACATCATGGACCTCCTTTCCGATGAGAAGACAAGCAGGGGCACATGCGCAGACCTCGCGAGCTTGTTTGCCTGCACGCTAGTCTGCCGAGCCTGGCTACCGCGAAGCTCGAGGCATGCCCTGGAGCGCATTCATCTCCGTCCGCTGAGATACAGGCCCGAAATACTGGACGACCTCCTGCGATACGCGCGCAAGTCCCCGCGGCTGAGACACCATGTTCGCTCGCTCGACGTTCCCTGGTGCCCGGAAGAGCGGTCCACTCGTGACATCCTCTCTGCATTCCCCCAGCTTTCCTGCCTATCTTTCTGCACAGACAGCACAGTGCCCAGTGGAGAGGAACTGAGCGCTGATCTGCATAGCAGAGTGTTCCGGCGACGGGCCCTGGAGGCATTCACCCTCTCCTTCCAGCACGACCTGACTACACTGCGTTCCCTCTACTTCTTCAGCCACCTCGACCACCTGTCGCTCTCCAGCTTGGATTTGGAGCAGCCGGATTGGTCCCTCGCACGAACCAAACATCTCCGAGCCCATAAACTGGTGCTGGACGTGGCTAATTCCAACCTTCTGGCGCTGCTCGAAGCGGTCCTGGAGAATGGTTCGGTGAACTCGCTGGCTCTGACGGACGACCCAAGCACGTGGATCCGAGTAATAGAGCTCAGGCCTCTACGGAGATTCCTTGAAGTCATCGGCTCGAATCTTCGGTCTTTGGAAGTCAACATTCCCAGAGGCCACTGGGCACACGCTCATAATACCGGTCAGTCCGCCTCTATGCGTGAGTGATGCAGCTGACGGGTACGTGACCCGCAGGCGCGGAGCCGGAGCTCGACCTGCCCCTGCACATTTGCCCGAATCTGCGTGAGCTCCGTGTCGGACTGAGTCGCATATCAGACGTACGTCGCCGAGATATATCGTGCCCTTACTGTGAAACTCACACGCGATTCGTCCTTACAGCATAAAGTCCGAGGAGTATGTCACGGCTTCCTCTCATCGCTTCCACCCTCTATCGAGTCCGTTCACCTGAACCTCGGAGACGCGCACGGTATCAAGACCTACGAACGCTTCTTTGCCGACTGTACGGCCCTGAAGCCCGTCTTAGAACTTGTGGACCGTCTTACGCAGCCCTATAAGGTTCTGCGTCTTGTCGAGCTCATCGGACCTTTCAAGTCGGAGACGCTCCCCCTAGATGTCCTCTCTGTCTGCTCCTCACGCTTGGCTCACGTTCTGAAATTAGCTCAGTCGCGGTCTTAGCCAAGCACTCGCGAGCAACGTGGGTCTTGAGCACCTTGTCAAGCGTCGTCTTTTTTTTTCTGCGTATCTTACGTAGTAGAGCTTCATACGCATGTACAGAGGCCGGCTGTTGGTCAGGTATGCCTGAACACAAAGGTTGTACGACCAGTCACCAGGCTGCATCGAGCGGCGGGCGTCTGATACCCGCGCCCACGGCGCGCGCAGAGTCGGGGCCGCACGACTTGACCTTCACCGCCATCGACTGTGGCAAAACTCGGCCACCACACCCGCCAAACTACATATTTGTCGACAGTGATTCCACCCACTTCGTCTGTATTTACGCCCTGTGGACAGTGTATGAGCGAGCAAGATGTCAACCCACGCCTGGTCGAGCACCACGCGCCGCCTCTCCCGACTTCTCGCCGAGCCGCCCTTGCTCTGCCTACCGAAGTTATGGAACGTGTCTTCGACAATGTCCTAGTCGAACTGGAACAGAGTGACGGTCTGTCTGTCCTCTCTGCCTGTACGCTTGTCTGCCGCGCCTGGCTCCCTCGAAGCTCCAAGCACCTCCTCAGGTTCATCGACTTCACGCGAAGACGATATACAACCCAAGTCCTCGACGAATTTCTGAGCTTCGTGAACAACTCACCTCGGCTTCAACGACATGTGTACACCCTCTTTATACCGTCTCATCCGGAAGAGTGCCGTTTTCGCGCCATCCTGGACGCCATACCCAACCTCTCTGCCTTATCCTTCTTTGCTCCAAGAACCCGAGTCGACGAAGAAGAACCTCCAGATGAACTACCTCTTGATCTGGCGACGACGGTGTCTCAGCGGCGCGCCCTCGAACGATTCACGCTCTCCCAGCAGATTGGATCTACGTCTCTACGATCTCTCTACTTCTTCAGTCATCTCGAGACCTTGTCTCTGCTGAACTTCATCTATGCGGAAGACGTCGAATACGCACTGCCACGTCGTACTCGACCGCATCTCTGCGTAAAGAAGCTCACGCTGGACGCAGTCAACCTCCTGCTACTCGAACCTCTCCGACGCCTCATCGTGCCTGGCACGCTGGTCTCAGTCTGTGTCACGGACATGTGTCGAGGGCATGACACACGAGACTACGCCAAACTCCACCACTTCTTGCGGAAGGTCGGCGCGGCCGTCGAGTATCTCGAGGTCGGCATTCCCTCGCAGTCGTCGAGCTCGCGCTGGGCAGCCCGCAGTACGCACCCATGCATTCGTGCACAGCGCAACACGACTGATGTGCTCTGCCACAGTAGACCTTGCCCGCGGGTTCACGCTGGAGATGTGCCCGAAGCTGCGAGAGCTGCGGATAAAGTGCAGGTCCTGGCAGGTGCGCCCCCGTTCTACTACTCTGCAACGTACTGCTGACTCGCGATTCAGCACAACCTCCCCAGAGCCTGCAATATCTTCCTCGCGTCCCTTCCGCCCTCGATCCGCCGTATACGCTTCGAACTCGTCATTCATCCCGCTCGCGACGGCTCGCACCGCATCAAGTACGAGAACACGGCACTCGTGCCCATCTGGCAACTCGTCGACCGCGCCACGGCGCCGTACGAGGGTCTCGAGGAAGTGGAGATTGCTGCGCCCTTCGTCTCCGACCCACCGCCTCTCGAACTTCTCGCTGGATGCTCTGCGCGGTTTGGACAGATCCTCAAGATCTCGCGTTTAGTAGACTGACTCTGTCTCCGCAGAGTATAGACACCCTTCCTACCCCATGAGATGTTATACCATACGTACACTCCTAGAGAGCAATTATTCCTGGCGTCCTCGCTACTCCACTATGAGACGTCTGAGACCATATCGTCTGGTCTTGCACGCGTATTATCGCGGGTTCTGTAACTATTGTGAATATGCACGGCTCGTCAAGTGTGCTGAGGGCGGGGTCGTCAACTTGGTGTCCCGCGGCGAGCCTTTTTGCCAGCGTCTATACACTCGTGCTCTCTTACCACCACCACCACCGCCGTCACGTCCAGGAGAGGAGATGTCCTGCGCTGCGCTACCGCAGGAGCTCATCGACCACGTTCTGGATATGCTGGACGCAACATTCGTCGACGTGCAGTCCAAGTACGGGCCCGTTCCGCGATCACGTGTCCTCGCACACTGCACGCTCGTCGCGCGCGCATGGCTCCCGCGCAGCTCGCACCACCTCCTCAGCACCATCTGGCTCGCCAACTGGCGCTACCCGCAGTTCATCGTGGCCGCGCAGGCGTCGCCGCGCCTCGCGCGGTACGTGACCGCGCTCGTCCTGCGCCAGGGGCCGCATGCCGACGCCGACATCCTCGAAGACCTCCTCGAGGCCCTGCCGCAGCTCCGCACGCTTGAACACTGGGGCGCGGCCGGCTGGTGTAAATTTCTGCAGGACGAGGGCCCCTGGATGGACAATCTGCCTGAACATTTGCTCGCACGAATCATGCGCCTCATGGTCACACTAAACACTGCACTCGTGGTTGGACGCACCGTCTGGGACTTTAGGCCCGAGCACGCCCTTTCTGACAGGTCTCTGGACGAGGAGCGTGGCCTGCCTGCGCTCGTGCTGCGCGAGGCCTGGGACGATACGAAGGACCTCTCGCATGCCAATGCCATTCTATACCACACTGGCTTCATCTGGCGGAGCCTGGAGCTACGCAACTTTGCATTCACAGGAAGTAAGTTTGCGCACGGTCTGCTCAAACCCGACTGTCTACTAACCTGGTGAAGAGGGATCAGACCCGCCGCTCGACGCCCTGGACCACTGCGGCCAGCTGGAATCTGTTACACTACATGTAGACACCCCACCAGTCGGTCATTGCTCCTCACACTCTCCGCTGTTGTTGACGTACATTTTTCTGTAGGAGTTCACATGGGCGTCGTGGTACCTCATGAAGCACATCCCGTCGCACGTACGCCGGGTAGCCGTCGTCTTCGCCAAACCGGACGCCGTTGGCGCGCTCCGTGGTATCAAGAACGCGGGCACCAACTGGGAGCAATTCGCTCGTGGTCTGGACGGATGTATAGGGCTGGAACACCTAGAGTTTCGCGGACTGTGCAGCGAGCTCACGGGCAGAGAAGCGTCTGCCCGGCTCGAGGAGAGGAGGGCGGAGCTCCTCTGCACATTGCCCGAGCATCTGGCGGAGGTGACAACATGTAGGCCGTGAAGCTTTGAAGCTTTGAAGCCACGCTATTATGTGATACAAACGAACACGAATCGGTCTATCATTCTAGCGATTGCGTCGCAGATGCCATGTATCTCCAAGGGCTTGGACGCGAATGCCTGGTTTGCACCACCGCGGTATGCGCTTTCCCTTTCCCATCGCCTCTCTCCATCCCACGTGGAAAAAAATCTGGTCGGTTAGGGCTGACATGCGCACACATGCACATCTTGAACTCATTCCCCTACCATCCTCTCGTCAAGGTCGTGATGCCAATACCTGTTCTCGCCCAAGATGTCATCGACCACATCCTCGACGTCGTCGGAGGGTCCCATCCGACCAGAAATTCCCCTTCCTATACGGGCCTCAGCGAGCAAGCACTGGATCTTTCCGCCTGCACCCTGGTGTCGCGAGCTTGGCTGCCTCACAGCTCACGGCTGCTGCTCAATCACATCTTCCTCGAAAACGAGGCCTGCACGGAGTTCATCGCTGCTGTGCAGGCTTCGCCGCGCCTCTCTCAAGCTATCACCAGCTTCAGGGTGCACAGCGGCAACATCAGCATCCACGACTTCTTCGACGAGATTTTAGACGCACTGCCCAACCTGCGCGTACTGGTGTGCGTTGAGCGACACCGGTTCGCGTTTGGAGACGTTTCCACTACGCTCTGGATCCAACGCATCTCGCCGAACACTCGCGCTCGGTTGGATAGTCTTTCATTCTCGAGCTTCTACCCATCTTTCCGCTGGGAGCTCAAGTCCCGGCGGTGCGTCGAAGACGAACGCCGAATGCGCCTCTTCGCCGAAGGGGCCTCTGCACCCGAGAAGCCCTCGCTGAGTGCCGTCCTCATCGATAAGGTTGTCTTTGGGACCCACGTCGCCAATGCCCTCTTGTATCATATTGGCTGTGAAGTCCTGTGTCTCGAGCTTAAAGATTACCAGCCCTCTAGAGGCTCAGGTAAGTGCTGAAGCACCGCATATATGCGTCTCAAACATGGCCGCTCATGTTTATATGCATCGATTATGACGGCAACTTTATCGATAGCCCTTGCTCTGCGCTATTGTCCACGCTTGGAGTCTATCACGCTCGGCCCTCCTGTGAGTTATACACATTCTTTTCAGCTCGTGCGCAGAGTCTGACACGTTTGGCAGAGCTTCGAGGACTACTACGACGACGTGATGCAATCTCTTCCTGCGCAGTTGCGCCGCGTGATCGTCGTGTTCGACCCGTTCATGGGCGACTACATCATACCTCGCCCTAGGAAGTACGCCTTCGCGTCTGTCGATTGGCGTGCATTCGCCGGCCACGTTCAACGCTGCAAGTCTCTGGAGATCGTCGCGTTAGTGGGGCTATGTCTAGATGTTGGAAGGGGCGCCGCGGGGAGAGAGAGGTTGTTCGAGGAGAGACGGGCTGCGCTGCTCGCTCATTTCCCGGCCGAGGTAGCCGCGATCGTTAGGTGTTGGCCGTAGACGGCGGCAAGAAGTTCTTGTAAGTGGCCTGTACGATGCCTGTCCCCGTTCTAACGATCCCCCTGCTCCACATAAGATTTGTAGCTAAGCTTTGAAGCATGGATATTACGCGTCGCGCACAGGCGGCTGGGCCGGCCCACGTGATCGCGGTGTTGCGGACGGAAAGGGTAGCAAATTCACACGATTATCCTTCGTAATTATCCGCCATCTTCTCGTCCGGTGTGAGACTTCGGCGTCCACACATGAGAACTGCGAGGATGCCTTTGTATTACCCTGGGCGATCTCTCTCACATTCTCCTTCGCAAGCCGTTTTCAGATGCGCTTCTTCCGACAGCCCAGCGGCACGTATGCCTGCCCGAGTTTCGAGGACTGTTTCTCGCTCCGTAAGTCGTGGAATTCATGCCCAATCATGTACGGACAGGCATATCGCTGACGCAAAGCATGCTACTGCGCGAACCAGCGGAAGCTCTTCGGACTGACTCGGACTGTCGCAGCAGCCTCCATGGCGTTACTCGCAGACGCTGCGCTCCGGGGCTGGGGATGGCGAATTCCCCAGCATATATTTCCAATGGTACGCATTTCATCATTTCGCTTGGGACTGTATTGAATAATGTCTTTCTTTCCTTCCAGTGTGCGACTCAGAGCCCCATGCGCATGCTTGGGCCTCACCAAGGCTAACACCTATGTTCCGAACGTGGTCAGCTGAAGCGATCGCATCTCGCTAATACTGGAATATAATCAGGGCTCAATTGATGACTGTACTTTAGGCTCCGGGTGTCGAAAAGCACCTGCCGGGCAGAGCTTGGACGACCCTCGACGCCATTCGGCTTGCTCGTGCTGCGAACTGCCCTTGCGCTGCACGTTTCACCACCATCCGCCTGCGCTCTGCTGCAACTCGTTCCCTGGACCCGTCCGACGGCAGCTTCCACGATACTCCACGACCTGCCCTCATCATCCGGCAGCCAGCTCGGTACGAGCATCTCACCTCTCCACGGCCTTGACAGTTCGTCACCACGGGCGGCCGAAGATTTGGGTCCTGAAATACCGGTTGCTCTGTCTGGGAGGGATATTTCACTCGCGTGCACTCGGGTCCCACGATGCGATCCCGCCTGGACGGAGGGAGGGCACAGCATTTGTGTTGCGCCACAAGGCAAATGAAGATTGGGCTGCGAACCTGGACCTCTCGCTAGCTTTTTTCGCGTTCGATCCGCTCTTTCCCCCTGTGGCGCCTCGCCCGCCAGCAGCTGATCTCGTGCCCGTGCCTGTGCCTATATAATCGGTCGATTCCCACCTGCTGGGTCTTCGATTGCCCACGACATTGCAGCAGCGCTGACACAAGCACGATGGCCTGCCACATCCCCTCGCTGCCCCAGGAACTCGTCGACCACATCATCGACCTCTGCGCAGACGACAAGCGCACGGCGCGCAGCCTGGCGCTCACGTGCCACGCGTGGACACACCGGAGCTCGGCGCACCTCCTGCGTGCCGTGAGCATCCTCACGACGCAGCTCGCCGCCTTCCTTGCGGACGCCGCACGCGCGCCGCGGCTAGGCACGCACGTCGCCGAGCTCGTGGTCTCGCAGCCGCGCCACGGACACGACGGCGTCGACCTCACGCCCGCCGTGCCCGCGCTCCTGCGTGCGCTCCCGGGCCTGCGGAGCCTCGCGCTCTTCGGCGACAGGATCAGCGTCCGCGCCGGCCTCGCGCCGGGCCCGGGCGCCGGCTCGCACAGGCGTGACCTCGCGCTCCTCCGGCTCTCGCGCGTCCACGTCGAGGCGCTCCCCGAGCTGCTCCAGCTCTTCGGGCACGTCGATACGCTCGACCTCGACCACGCGTACGTGCAGCCTTCGCAGGCCTCTGTGCCGCAGAGCGGGCGCTTGGCGGTCGACGAGCTGTGCTTCGATGGGAGCATCGTCGAGTTCGAGGCGCTGCGGGCGTCGCTCGACAAGTCGTCGATGAAGAGCCTGTCGCTCAAGCTCGGATACCACTTCCGTGTCGACACGGCTGCGATCAATCTCTTCCTCGAATCCGTTGGCCAAAACCTGGAGCACTTCCGGTTCGAGCTGCCGCTGGACGGCTGGGTCATGTCCGGTCCTGGTACGTGTTCCCCCTTAGAGCAGCGCGCGCAAACTCACAGCCTGCGTTCAGACCGCAGCGACCTCCCATCGCTGAAAGACCTGCGCAATCTGCGCACCATCGAGCTCGTCTCGCCGCGGCGCGCGATCCGCCGGCGTGGGACGACCGTCTCGACGGGGCTCTGGAGCAACACGCTCGCCGCGCTGCCGCACGTGCCGCCGGCCGTCTCACACGTTCACCTCTACGCAAACCTATACCACGTCGCGCCCGCGTTGCTCTCCGAGTGCGACCTGTCCACGCTCGAGACGGGGCTGGCGCATTGCACCGCGCTGCGCACCGTCGAGATCACGCTGCTGACGGAGCGGGACGGCCAGCCCGTGCGTGTGTCGGAGGAGCAGGCTGCAGAGGTGCAGAAGGCGGCGCGGGCGAGGATGGGAGGGAGCTTCGCAAGGTTGCTGTGCTTCTCGTGATGTGCCGGCGCGTTTGATTGGCTGATGCCATTTCGTTGTGTAATTTATTGGGGTTTTTCCTGTCTCTCGCGAAGTGATCGTACGTCTGGTTTGGGGTTATGTCTTGCACTATATAGTATTCCTAGCTTGCTATGTAATCTACAAGAACGAAAGATATGCTCACGTTCACGATATTCGTCCGGCGTGATATGACTGTCCTCGAGGGGCACAACGAGCGACTACCATGGAACACAGCGGGAAGGGCAAACAGGGGGACAGATCTGTAGATGATGAGTGCCCGGATGTGCGAGAGGAGGTAAACATCGGCATAAAAGCTTGGGGGCTCAAACAATTCTACCGCTAGAAGATGCGCCAGAGGGATTGTGAACGAGTAAAAGCAGCACGGCCTGAGTCGAACCGAGTGTCCCTTCGCGGAGCAGCGTCATCGACTTCAATCCTTGCGGCCGCCACATCTCGGCAGCCGCACCCGACGCAAGTGCGTCAGGCTGCAAAGCATGCACGGGATCGTGACGCGCAGGCCTCGAAGTCGTAGATAGCCCCAGGCAAATGCGACACAGAAGTGCACTCGGTGGCCAGTGGTGGAAGGAATGGCTGGACCGCTGCGGAAACAAGGGAAGGAGTGGCAGCGGCGTGCTGAAGAGATCGGGGCTTTCTTTGGCCCGGCTTTATATGCGAGGAGGGCACGACATGTACTTGCATTATTGCCTGCTGATGAATCAGTTGAATACGTGCTATTGGCTCGACGTGAAGGACAGGGTGTCTCACCTGCCGCTAACCACAAGACCAGCAATCCCGCAGCACAATCGGTCTCGGCTGCCCAAAGTTGAAATACGCCACAGCGGACGGCGGCCGCCTGGGTTCTGAATAGAAATTCGCGTGCCTGTGGGCGAATCGGGG
The DNA here is from genome assembly GCA_019973155.2 of Phanerochaete sordida. NCBI lineage: Eukaryota > Fungi > Basidiomycota > Agaricomycetes > Polyporales > Phanerochaetaceae > Phanerochaete > Phanerochaete sordida. The sequence continues at coordinate 35,297 of BPQB01000048.1, forward strand.
CTGTCAGATAACAGTTGGACAGACCTCCGCCGGTGTGCGGCACGCCACTAAGGCGTTGCACGCAGGGAAGCCGCGGAAATGCGCCCGCGGGAGGCCAGGCGAGGCACGCCTCGGTGCGCCCTGGTCCTGTGCCCAGCGCGCGCTATGGTGCGAATGGCCAGCGTATATGCCAATTGCGCGACAGCGTGTGCGCGGCATCTGTCGCTCGCCGAGTCAGATCGGAAAGCTCTAAGACCGAGGTGCGGTTTACCACTTGTCCATGACAAATTCCTGCCGAGAGTATCGGCGCATCGATGCGCAGGCGGACCGCCAGTAATGAGCTTGAGCTTGAGGCTCTCCACCGGGCGATGGGGTACAAGGGCAGCGGTGGATCGCCTGTACGATCAGCAGTGGCTAAACCAGGACACGACCGCGAAGATCAAGGCACCGACCGATTTGTATGCCCGCAGTGACAGGCGCTGTCGACGCCATCGGGGTTCAGAGCACGGCCGCCCCATATGCAGTCAATCGGCACCTCCAGAGAGGACGCAGGGACACCATGTGATATATATTCGGGACTGAGACGGTGGCTTTGACACTCACCCGCATGCTTGCGCGTCTCCCGATCTCAAGGGCCCTCGACATGTGAGTAGATATAGCCCTCTTGGGTGGAACACGTACGGTAAGGGAATCACGGCAATTGACCAAGGGCTGGACTCGCAATTGCAAAAGCAAATAGTCACGTACGTCTGTGTACTGCCTGGCGAAAGCCGCTGGGGCAGACGCTGGGCCGAGGCCTACGTGTACACTGCGCAGATACGCACATGTAATGCCTGAAGAATATCACGGATGAGCGGAAAATATGCCGTCAAATAAAGCTTTAAACTACATACCACTCGGCGATCCGCCAGCTATTGCAAAGCACGAATTTGTAGAGACCATCCAATGAGCTAGCGCTGCGCGGTACAGAGTTCGAAAGCAAGCTTGTCAAGCCAAATGGAAGTACGCCACACGGCCTCGTCCTGCATAAACATCGCGTAACGCACCGACAGAACTATAGCAAGAATCAACATCAGCGTCGATAAAAGGCGAGTGCAAGACTCCAGCTTCGCTCGGCGCTCGGAAGTCCGGTACTGGACCACTGGGAGCGCAGAGTCCAATCAAACCTTCGGGAGCTGAGGAGCCACGACGCAGAGCCCAGACCCCCAGTCGCACGGTCGTGACGGCACTATATCGTGGCGGCAGGCGACTTTCAAGCGCCGGCTGCTTGTCAGCGACTGGATGTCTCGCTACAGCTTCCGAAGAGGCATCCGCTCAAAGACCGCTCAGCTCAATCAAGGAAAGTTCGCGATATTGGTCCTGCGCACATTCGGGTGCATTTCGAGCACATCCGGGCTGCCAACCTCTGGGAGTATTAGCTAGACGGCCCCTAACTGGGAAATCAACGAGTGTATTACTCACTCTCAATGATAGAATTGAGGAGATTTTGGGAAAGTCGACGGCAGGTGCGTCGCTCTGGGAAGTGGGCACGTCGAACGACGAAGAAGGCAGGATGGCGCAAAAGGACCCCGAAACAATCAGCCAGGGTAGGACCCGGGACACTCCCCGTTGTCCGCGCTTTGAAGACCGTCTCGAGTCTTGACCGCTGCATGATCTGGTGCATCTTTAGCAAGCAAGAAGTTCAAGAATGTATATAGACATACCTGTTGTACGCTTCGCGGCTTGGAGCCTGAAGATAGTCGAACACTGCATTAATCCCAACGACCCCGGAGTGGACACAACAAGCTCCCACATGCACGCCGCATTTCGAACAGCTTTAGGTTATCTCAGCGATCGCAAAGGCGGTGAATCAACTTCTTGAGAGTCTACATATTTTGTCGCCAAGGTAATCTTTGAGCGGTGATATATCGTACAAACCGTCCGCTGTTCTTCCAACATGCAGAACGTATATCAATGAAGACAGTCAGATGCCGTCGCAAGGATACTTCAAGGGGTCTCGTCATACAAAATTCACCATATCGCGGAACCGCTCCGGCAGCTTCTGGCGTATCTCCTCGCTCAGCGCCGGGTCGTCTAGATATTGCGGGAAGGCGCGCCACGGCTGCATATGTTCCACGCTGATGTCGAGCCGGGAGAGGCGGCCGTACTTGAGCAGCACGGCGCCCAGCGCGCCCCAGCTGCACTGGCGCACCTTCGCGGCGAGCTCTGCGGCGTTCTCCCAGTACGGCATGTACGTGAGCCGCACGTGCTCTACGCCCGGGGGCAGCGCGTCCAGGAACGCGAGGGCGCGCTCGTGGTCGTTCGGGAAGTAGAACGGGTTGAGTGCGGCAGTGGAGAGCACCGCTGACGTGAGCTTGGCGCATCTGGACAGGTTGGGAGGGTGTGCTGCGACGGGACATCAGCATGGGCCGTCAAAACGCGAACCGCGAGAGCACGCACGCGTGTAATTCATGGGCAGGCGGTCGATGTGGCGGTAACGCTTGATCTCGCGCCCGACGTTCTGCACGAACGCTTCGACGAGGGCCTCGTGCCCGTCATCGCGCTCGAACGGCCCCGAGACGTCTATCTCGAGCTCTTCGAGCGCTGTAGCATCCAGCGTTTCTGTGAGGTAGCGAAAGACTGCGTGGCCGTTGTACTGTGACCGAAGGCTGCGGACGACGTGGCGCGTGCTCGGAGGCGTGGCGGTCCAGGGTGTGATGCAATGGACGCGGAGCGTGTCGATCCCGGTAAACATATGTAGCAGCCAGTCTAGCGCGCCGAGTGGCACGCACTGCACGTCGACGACTTCGATACGGCGGCCGGAGGAAAGCGGTCCAGGAATTGCGACGAGCATTTCTGCGTCTGGCAGGCCGCACATGTAGCAGCAGTAGACGGTGAGTGTGTGCAGGCGCGGCAGCTCCTTGACCACGCGCCACTCGTCGAAGTTTGCTTTGTGGAGCGAGAGAGTGGTGACATTGTAGCTGACGCGCCCGGGGGCCAGCAGGGTGCGTATCAGCTCTGCGTCGTTCCAGACAGAACGAACATGGACCTCGGCGTGTGAAAAAAGGCTCTTCGCACTGCGTGGAAGCCATCCGCGGCAGACCAGCGAGCAGTTCCTCAGTGTGGGCAAGTCGGATCCGACTTCATCTATGACTTTGTCGCTGAGCTCCTGCGGGAGCTGTGGCATGCAGTACGGCGCGTCGGTGTCAGGATGATGGGCCATCGTATGAGGAACTGCGAGGCAAACGTCAGCTACAATCGTATCTTCTTTTCTACGGCTTACATGTATTCCCAGCAGGTCAGGGGGCCAGAGCGTGGCAGGTAGAGTCGCTGGACAAGGTCAAGAAAACTCTGGACCGGCGAATCGCTCGCGGTAGGACGCGTGTGCCGAGCTTCGGACGTTGCCGCTCCTGGCACCAAGGTCCAATTCCGGTAACTTGTGTGGATCACTTTCCTGAGAGCATCCCCGGACCGCACTCGTCGGAATATATTCTGGGAAAAGCGGAGAGAATGTCTGGTACTCGTAAGAGTTCGGCCGTTGATGAAATTCAGTTCTAAGATTACGCACAAGTGAACGAAATGCGGGCGACGAGACTACCTCTGGGACAAATAGTCTACGGGAATATTGTGGCCACAGCACAAATACGCGGCGGCAAGCAGCTCTGCATCCCCGCTTGCAGTTCCCGCAGACGCTTCTGCTCGTCATCCGGAAGAAGCCCTTCGCACAAGCCACACAACTCGAGCCGCGCGAAGCTCCCGTACTTCTCCGGTGCGGCGCCGAAGTGCGAACTGAGCGTGTCGAGAGCCTGCGTCCATTGGTTGTAGCCGAGCGTGAGGCGCAGCCGCTCAATGCCTTCCGGCATGTGCAACAAGACACCTTGGAAGAGATACGCACACCACTGCATCCCAGATCAGATCATGCAGAAAGACAGTGGCACACGGTATGCAAGACTCACCGACACGTTCATGATGTCTAGCTCAAGCGACGTCATTTTGGAGCACTCTCCCAATGCCGTAAATGCGGCTCGTCTTGCTTGATCTACATGTCGTCAAGCCATGACCCATATAGAAGATGCGGCACAACGACATACCCCAGGGTAGAAGCATCGCCTCCAGCGCGACGGGAGTCTCTTCGCGTATGGGATGTAAAATGAGCTCCTCGATGTCCGGTGCGGTGGACTTTAAAAACATGTTGACTGCGCCGAAGTTCCTCCGAAGGATGCCGTTGATGACAAGCGCAGTAGGACGCACGATGTCCTTTAAGATGCGGAGCGTATCAAATAGGCAGCAGGTCTCAAGGACGAGCCGCCCAACTGGCAGTGGCGTGATCTGGCGAGTGGATTCGCCTTGTTCACCTGCTACACTGTTGATACTGAGAGAACAGCTTAGACAGAGGGTTTCGACGCGGCAAAAAGGGCGCAGGAAGAGGAGCAGATTGTCGAGTTTGACGCAGTGAATCTTGAGATTGGCGAGCGCGTGTGTGCGTACAGCCGAGTCCGACGTCGACGGAGCGGGCTCGGCCGGCACGACTAAGTCGCTCCGTAGCTCGAGGGCAGAAAGCTTGGGAAGAGCCGCAAATAGCTCAATCCAATGGCCGAAGTGGTACACAGCGCTCAGGATGGATAACTCTTGTGTGAAGGTTCGAATGCGCTCAGAGGTCTTGGCGAAGCGGAGGAAGGCCCCGAGCTTCGGGTCAGTCACGCTGACACGCTTCAGAAGATGGCGCGCTGCTCGGGCGTCCCAGGAGTGGCAGACGAGCCTGCAGCTAGAGAGAGAGCCGCGAATTGAATCCGTTGCCTCGAGGTCTGCAACATCGTCGATGATGTGGTCCACCAGTTCTTGTGGCAACGCTTGCGGGAAGTGATTCGCCAGAAGCATATAGCTCTTGCTACACCTCATCAGGAGCTGCAACATAAGATGAGATACGCTCATTCCTCACCTGAGAGGTCGTGCAGAGGACGAAGCAGCGAACCGCGCATGCGAGGATGTCAGACGCGCTGCGCGTCAGTACCCCGAACACCACACACAGGACCCCGAACGTGCCGCTTGTCGAACGGCCGGGCCGACACAGAGTTGAACTCGACTTGCCACCACCGCCTGCAAATAGAGAATTTTACCACGTATGTAGCTCTCTGCGAGAACGGAACTCGTGCGAATGTCCTGATTTTTGACAGCTTGCGAAGACCTCAGTGTGATCTCGACCTTGTCCCAAAAGTCAACCAAAAGTGCTCACAATGGGAGTACAGTAGCAAACTGTCGCGACAACTGCCCGTTAGGCCACGAACCACCAGTCGACTGCAGTGATTGTATGATGTTCCGCCCGCGTCACGTTCATCAGACCCTCACACCCAGGCTCGGACGACGCAGACCTAGCCGTTGACGTATGGCTCGCCGACTGACTCCCGGTACTAGTACTACCGCTGGCGCATCACTTGATATGGACATCTCGGAGCTTCTTCATGACCGCAGTAAGTCGTCAGTATTGTCTGGACGCCGACTTTCAAAAGCCTCCATTCTCGCTCTCCTCTCAGGTCGCTCTCGTCCGCCGGATCATCACTTCTTTCCTGTGCCTATGTAGCGCAGGCTCGACCGAAGTATGTAGGCGAGCTAAGATACCATTGGAAGTATTAATGATGTCTTCTCAGCTATAGTTTGGGTCCGAATATGCTGTCGCCAAAGAGACCATGTCAGCGCCGTCGACGCTTCAGAGGCGGACATGTTTGTAGTCAGGAGCTGCTCGCCGACGTGCCAGCATTGCCTGCTGTGCTACTCAAAGGAAATCTTTCCGCCCCTTACCCAGTCCAGTTGTCGATGAGCTTCCAGCACAACGTCTCCTAGCCCATTCTGACAAGCCAGTCTTTTCGTAGAAGAGCTCTGTCGTAGCGCTGCCGCGTCTGGGCTCCCTTGGGCTCATGGGCTAGCGGCGCGTTAGAGGGCATTGGTGACACAGGATTTGGAGGTCGCTGAACGCTTGCTCTACATTGTGGATCCGCATCCTCCTCCTTGCTGTCGCAGATTGGCTGCTCCGCCTGTTTCGACATCTCGAGACGGCCCGTCTGGACGACATCGAGGGCGAAGACACTCGATACCTCCGCACGATATCTGGTCTCCATTGTTTGTTTGATTATCCAGGGAGGCAACTCTATATCAACCTCTAGATCCAAAACACCTGCCGTATCGGGACGGCTGTGCAATCTAGCACGCCGGCACACGCGCCTATTATCCTACACGCACTTTGACCACCGCCCACGACCACGCCGAGTATCGGTTGCCGATGTGCGCAGATCGAGGTGCGTATCGTGATGCGTAAAACAATGGTGGAGGACTTAGCGGATGCACACTCACGTCGTTTATCAGGATCCGACATGTATGCTCCTCTTGGACCGCCTGCGCGCCAGAATCCCATGCAAGCCTTGCCGCAGGAGCTCGTGGAATTCATACTCGATGCACTCAGGAATGACACCAGAACTCTCAAGAGCTGCTCGCTCACGTGCCGGCGCTGGCTCCCTCGAAGCTCAATGCACCTGTTCGCGTCATGCACTCTCAAGACCGCACATCCAGATCATCTCGTGCGCATCGCCACGCTGCAGTCCGCCGATCGCATCAGGGAAAATGTCGCCACCCTGACGCTGCAAGCTCGGAACAGCTCCGACATTACGGTCATCCACGACCTGCCTCGTCTACTCGACCTCGACATCGACTGCGCCGGCATGGACATCAGCATGCTGGAGGTGCTCCTCATGATGCCCCGCCCGCCCCCGACGCGCAAGATCGACCTATTGCGCATTCGTAGCGGATACATCGGGCTCGTCGAACTGGTCCTCCGATTTTGCTTGCAGGTGGACACGCTCAGCGTCGAAGACCTGCGCGACAACCACATCAACGCTCACCATCTCGCGCGCCATGCCGTCCGAGCCCTTCGCTTGCGACGCGTTCCATCGCATCTCCTACGGCACATTGCTACGATGATAGAGCCCACCGCTCTGGAAGACCTCACAATCGAGCTCTCCGAACGCTTTTACGTTGACAACATTCATGACGCCCCTGTGGACGATTTTGTTCGTAGCGTCGGACGGCGGTTGCGCAGCTACCATCATGTCGATTGTGTTGCTGGCCAACGAGCGGCACCTGTTCGTGAGCCGCGCTCCATTCCACTTGCAAGTCCCTGAACTGAGCTCTGCGCACGTTTCAGCTGCTCCTTCGACGCTGTCTCCATACGCCACCATCGACTCTGTCGCTCTTACGGTCAACGGGATTGGTGATATTCCGCATTCCGTGCGAGGACAGCGGCTGTTAGCATTCCTGTCATTTCTGCCGCCAGGGCTCTCTGACTTCTTGCTCCTGTACCACACCTCGGCGCGCGGTCGAAACCTCGTCGCACAGATGGAAGAGGTCGGATGGCTCCCGATCTTCCGTGCGCTCCAGGGCTACTCCAAGCTGAGAGCGTTGAGGATTGGAGTCATGGATGGGCCGGGTGAATGGCCCACAGAGCACTTCCTTGAGAACCCTGCGGCACAGGAAGTCGTCTCAAACAGGCTCTCCACGCGGCTCAGGAGTATAACGACCTTCATTTGACACTCACACCTATCCTACCGCTCTCGCTGCCATTTTTCGTCCTCGGCTGGCTCTTACATTCTCCATGCGTCATAATATCCACCCGACTCTCGTGTCGACGCATAGCGGGATGCTTCAGAACACCCTGCATGACCGTGCGGACGCACCAAACCACGTCGGTTGCCTAACTGGTCCCATCAGGCGTACTCGGCAAATTCCGGGCATTGTAAAATGCGTCGCAGCTGGCGACCATCCTCGCCAGCACGCTGTCGGGAATGAAGGCTATGCCAGGTAATGCTACTCAGAATTATCTGAGGCAGTGGCCGTCAGCTTACACCGTTTGCATGCTTCAGCACCGCCCAGGCCTCGTGGAGACGGCGAGCACGGGGGCTTCCTATCCCCTCTCGACCGACTATCGCAGGAGCTACTTGACGCGATAGTTGACGAGCTTCGTGATGATGCTCAATCACTCAAAACGTGCACTTTGAGCTACCGACGCTGGTTCTCGCGGAGCTCGGCGCACCTCCTTGCGTCGTGCGTGGTCGCCGAAATGCCTCGCTTGGCAATGCAACCACCTCAACGAATACAGAACCACCTGGTTAAGCTCACAGTCGAACCACATATTATGCAGCACCTGGAGCTTATCACCGCACTTCCTCGACTCTCCGAACTCGTCGTATCGTGCTTCGGACTCGACATGGACACCTTCGACTCTCGCGCGGCCATACTACGCACATCCACCGGGCGCGCCATCGACTCCATTACCGTCTCATACGCACGTCCGGAAGTTGTAGAACTTCTCATGCGGCTCTTTGTCGATGTACAGACCCTGCGCTGGAAGTGGTGTCTGATTGTGCCCGACGGCAACCCGAAGTCCCTCGCATCTCCTCTCGCCGTCCGCAATCTCGAGGTCATAGGTTGTTCGGGTATCTTCCTCCCATACGTCGCGCACATGCTAGCCAGGGAGAGAGTGGAGAGCCTGAAGGTGGAACTCATCCACCACATCGACGGGGGCCACGAAGCTTTCCTCGACGACTTCATCCAGTGGTTCCCACATCTCAATGCATACCACCACATTGATATCTCAGGGCTTTCAGAGGATATTCGTGGTGCGTTTCTGTACACGTCGGCTGACGCTCTGCGTAATGCTGATAGCATGCTTCAGCGTATCTGCCGGGACTTTCCCGCTACACGGCGCTCTCCTCCGCAGCTCTCACGACCGAGGCACTGGATCACGCGACATACCCGGAACGGTTCCAGGACGTCCTCATATTTCTCGCGGCGCTCCCTGTCGGCATCCGTCGCATCGCGCTGGTCTACGAGATCAGCTGGACAACGGCCGCGGAGCTTACGGAACGCGTGCGGCAGGCCGACTGGGCAAGCGTAGGCCGCGCCGTTGAGCGCTATACCGCGCTGGAGGTCCTGGAGGTCTCAGTCGAGAACGAGAACGTCTCCGTGCCAGACGGCGAAGCGGTGTCACTTGTCGAGACTTCCCAGGCGCAGGCTGTGGTGTCTGCAGCACTTCCCGAACGCTTGAGATCTATCCTTGTGTTTAAATAGACCGGTGTCCGATCGAGCGGGAGCAGCGACGAGAGCACAGTACGGGGTTTGTGGCAACAAGTGATGAGCTCAGTGGAATTACAGTGATATACAATCGCGGCATGCTGGATGGGAGTCCCGACACACGAATTCCACCATGTCACGAAGCCGTTTCGGCAACGTTTGACGTATCACCTCGCCCAGCGCCGGGTCATCCTCAAATCGCGGGCAGGACGGCCATCGGTGGATGTGAACCACGCCAATCTCGAACCGCGCGAGGCGGGCGCACTGGAGCAGCGCGGCGCCCAGCGCGCCCCAGCCGCACTGGCCCACCATCTCCGCAAGTTCGCCGGCGCTGTTCCAGTGCGACGTGTACACAAGCTTCACGTGCTCGACGCCGGGCGGGAGCGAGCCCAAGCACTCGATGACGCGCGCGTGCTTGCTGGGGAAGTGCACGGCGTTGAGCGCGCCGGTGGAGAGCGTCACCGAGGTGAGGCCTGCGCAGCCGGAGAGGCTCGGCAGGTCTACTGCAGCGTGGTGTCAGCACGAGAGATCGCGGCCTGGAAGACGTCGGGCCGTACGCGTGCGGTAGATGGGCTTGCGGTCGATGTGGTGGTAGCTCTTGATGCTGCGCCCGACCTGCCTCACGAACGCGTCGGCGAGAGGCTCGTGCTCATCACCGGGGCTGTACGGACCCTCGACGTCGATTTCAAGACTCTCTAGCGCGTCGCTGCGGAGCGTATCCGCGAGGTAGTGGAAGACGGCATGGCCGCTGCCCTGTAGCGTCACGCTGCGGACAGCGTGGCGGCGCGCGGTCGGAGGCGTGGTGAGCCGAGACGTGATACGTGGAATGCGAAGGGAGCCGATATTGTCGAACATGCACAGAAGCCAGTCCAGCACGTCGAGTGGCACGCATTGGACGTCGAGAACTTCGATGTTGCGGGTGGACGGACATGGTGCAGGCACCGGGGTAGGCGAATCCGTGCGTAGCGGACACTGGTCGCAGCAGTAAACGGTTAGTTTCCGAAGGCGAGGCAGCTCCTGCACGACACGCCACTCTTCCGAGGATAGCCTGCAGAGCGATAGAGCTACGACGTTGTCGTGGAGGCGTCCTGGAGCGCGAACGGCCTGCAGCACTTCCGAGTCGGCGTCGTCCTCGGTAGCGAGGACGCAGACTCGCGCGTGCGCGAAGAGGTTAGTGGTGCTGCGCGGGAGCCACGAGCGGCAGACCAGCGAGCAGTTCTTCAGTGTGGCAAAGTCGGGACCGACTTCATCGAGGATCTTGTCGTGAAGCTCCTGCGGGAGCTCAGAGATGCAGCGCGAGCTGGCGGCGACGGCGGGATGGTGTGCCATTGCTTCACGAACTACGAATCGTAGGGATATTGTCAGCTGCATTTCCTGAAATTGTATCTTCTCACATGCGACTTACATATGTCGGGAATAGCTCGAAGTCCAAGATGTGGTCGATATAGTCGCTGGTCAAGCTCAGGACCGCCGGGCGCAGCGGGACGCGCGTCTAAGGTTCCGGAAGTCAGCGATTCATCGTTGCCAGGCACCGAGGTCCATGTTCGGAGACTCGTCTGGATCGCTTGCCGGACATGCTTCGCCAGCATCCAGTCTTCCGAAAATCATGTCGACTAGGCAGAGAAAAGGTGTGGTATCGGTGAAGTCCATCCAGGTACCGCATTACGCAGAGCACAGCTCGAGTTCTGTGTCAAAAATCGCATAGAGCGAGAAAGGCGCTAATACAGCAAGAATCAGCATCGAGATTATTGTTCAAAGGCCGGTACGACACATTCATTTAGCTCTTGGTCCACCCGATACTCGACCACCAGCCCCACATAATGCGCCAAGATATTGAGGCGGGCCGTGACGCAGCGACCACTTGACCTACGGAAGCACCGTCGTGATGGCACTGACCCGCGGTGACAGGCGGCCCTCGACCTCGGACCGGATATCTGCGAGCTGTTGCTGCTCTTCGGACTCCGAGGAGGCTCCCGCACATAGACCGCGCAGCTCAAGCTGCACGAGCCGGCGGTACTTGTCCTTGTGCGCGCCGAAGTGCTTTTCGAGCAGCTCGAGGGTGCTCTGCCACTGGTCGCGCGCGAGTGTGATACGCAGGTGTTGGATCGTGGCGGGCATATGCAATAGCACCACGCGTACAAGATCCATGGCCCACTGCGACATGAAATCAGCTTCTGAACAGTGCACGTAGGTAGAGCTTTGGCCTCACGGCGACATCTGCAACGCTGAGTGCGATAGTAGCAAGTTTGTCACATCTCGCAAGGACAGAGAGACCGTCTAACCGATCTTTGGCGGCAAGATGTTAGACTGGCTTGAGAATGCATCACTATGTCTCGCACCTTGGAGTAACATTTGAACTATGGTGTCGGTGATTGTGCCTGTGGTCGGAATCAGCTCAAGGCGTGTTATATCATTCCTGGCCTGTGTAAGTCCCAGGAAATAGGTGAGCGCGGCGATATTCATGGCATTGAGCTTGTTGACAACGAGTGTGGGAGAATGAAGAAGTAGTTGTAAGTGGCGAAGGGTCCCGGCATGCACGCTGCGGTCCTCGATATTCAGCTGGCCCACATTTATGGGAAGGCTCTGGATAGCATGCTCGACGGAGTCGTCATCTTCGACACGCAGGGGGCTGAAGACGGATCGGAGAGACAGGATGTCGACGTGGCCAAAAGGATACAGGAACAGAGGAAGCTGGTCCCAGTTGACAAAATGAAGGCTTAGTTTCGAGAGGTTATGCCGACGAAAGGTCGTTGGGTCGGGAACAGGGAGGTCGTCGGCTCTGAATGAGTTGCTCCAGATCTCGAGCGAAGACAGCTTCGGGAGGGCTGTGAGCAGCATATCCCAGTGGCGTGGTATCGCAACAGTGCCCAGGACGGATAGTTCTGTTGTGTGGGTGCGGTAGCGTTCGGAGGTGCAGACAAAGTCCAGGAAGTCCACGAACTTCGGCGCGAGCACGTCGATGTGCTTCAGGAGATGGCGTGAGGCGCGAGGACTCCAGGACCGGCACACGCGAGAGCAGTTTGAGAGCGCACGCCAATCCTCTTTCGATTCCGGACTGTAGGAGAGGATGTCGATGATCCAGTCCGTGAGCTCCTGCGGTACGCGTTGCAACCGTGCTGTGTGGCTCATGCTGGGCTCGAGCTTGTACCTGAGAATCGTTGAACGGCCTTAGCATAGAGCATTGGCAGATAAAGCTCACCGGTCACCATGCACAATTAATGTGGCTCTGGTAGGGAGGACGAACGCACAGACGCGTCGCGTTGGAGTGGCGAAGAGCAAGGACGGGCCCGAAGATCATCTGGTGCGAGGTTGAGAGTGCTCTTGTACCCCGGGCACCGTGCACGTGGATGGACCCCGGACACTTCTGAACGGAACACCGAGTTCGCGCAGACAGCCATCTGGACTAGAGATATCCATAAATATTGCCAAAAACACAGCAGTAATCATCTAGTGTTAACATATATCGTTCAACGTACGTTGTACAGCGCGCGGGAGCAAGATTATCGAATCAAACCAAGTCAAAACACGCCGTCATCCGGACACTGGCTCGTCCATGAGACCTTTACGGCATGGCGATCGACATAACTGACGCAAGAATCATGCAAAAATAAGCACTCATATCATGTAGATGGGGATACGGCTCAACAGCACTCGCACTTGACGCTCAGACGCCTGGGGCTCTACCGTCGCACAGTCACCACAGCGCGGTACCGTGGCGGCAGGTGGCTTTCGACCTCTGACTGCATGTCTGCGAGCAGCTGCCGCGCCTCGTACTCCGAAACGGCCTCTGCACCGAGACCGGTCAGCTCAAGCTGGTCGAGCTTGAGGTACTTGTCCCTGCGTGCGCCGAGGCATGTTCCGAGTAGCTGCAGGATGTCGTGCCACTGGCCGCGTGCGAGTGTGATGCGAAGGTGCTTGATCGTCGCAGGCATATGCGACAGCACCGCACGTACAAGGTCCACGGCCCACTGCAGAGTAGAGTAAAAATCTGACGAGAACGGGAGCGCATTACTGAGGGAGACGTACAGCAACATCGACGACAATAAGCGCAATGGTTATTATCTTGTCACATCCTGCGAGTCCAGAGAGGTCCACTGTGAAACCTTGGGCTACAGAAAAATGAGTCCTGCCACGCGGATGAAATTCTGAGTGTGACATACCGGCGCCATTGCGGGCGACTCGAGCTTCGTGCGTAGGTGCAAGCTCGACGTGCACAATGTCCTCTCTTGCATGGTGGAGAAAATCGGAGATCGCAGGAATGTTCTTGACGTCAAAATTGGTAACGCTGAGCGATGTGGTACGAACAAGAAAATAAAGAGAGGGAAAAGGTGCGTTGTCGCCACTGAACATTTCAACAATCAGCTTCCCCACGGTCATGGGTGCAGCCCGGAGGACATGTTCGTTCCTGTGGTTCACCCAGTCACACGGGCCAGCGATTGACCGGAGCGATAGAGTCTCGACATGGAGAAAGGTGTAGAGGAAGAACTGCAGTGTGCGCCATTCTGCACAGTGAACACTGAGCTTCTCGAGGCTGCGAAGGCGCGCGATCGTGGGGTCGAGTATGGTGTAGGAGAACTCAGCTGAGTTGCTCCAAATTTCGAGCGAAGAGAGCCTCGGGACGGCGGCAAACAGCCTGTTCCAGTGGTCGGACATCTCAATAGAGCCCAGGATGGAGATATCTTCCGTGTACGCGCGGTACCGCGCGGAGGTGCTCGCCATCGTCATGAACCGCTTCAGTCGCAGGGCCAGCACGTCGACATGCTTCAGGAGGTGGCGCGACGCGCGGTAGCTCCAGGCGCGGCAGACGAGTGAGCAGCTTGCCAGCCCATGCCGGTCTTCCCTCGGTGTCGGATTCAGCGAAAGGGTGTCAATGATGTAGTCTACCATCTCCTGGGGCACGGCGAGCGGTTTCATGTCGCGGCGCGCGAGCTTGGGCTTCGCTTTCAAATTCGATCATGGTCAGCCACGTCAACGCGGTAAGCAAATATCTAAACCACCCACCTGCTTCAGCAATATCCGCGATGTGAATGTCGAGAGTTGACCTGGATGTGGCGAGGGCCTGTTGGATCGAGATGAGATGGCCGTCTAACCCAACATCGCGCAGGGACCCCGGACGCTAGGCGCTTGTCAAGACCCCGTGTGCGGCGAGCGACTTCGAACCCAGCCCGCGACTTGCGCAACGATTACAACGATTTTTTCAGCGAGCGGCCTCCTTCCCGGCAGGTGAGTCGGCAGATACCTCTTTGCACTACCATAATAATAGTGAGTACTTCTGCAGCGAATATTCCATGTCAGATGTCCACGTCACCAAGGCGGGCCCTGCTGCCAGCATCGAACAACTCCCGCAGGAGTTGGTCGATAGAATCATCGACCAGCTGGGTCCAAACATCCAATCCCTGAAGACCGTCGCGCTCCTGTCGCGGCGGTGGCTCCCACATAGCCTTTACAGCCTCAGTCAGTGCGCCTGGTTGCGTATCCGTCCGGGCGAGGAAGCGGGAGCTTCAGAGCTTATTCGTGCGCTCGACGAGGACCGGTCATTCGCCCAGAAGATCGTTCGACTTGCGATTGAAAATGTACATTCATTTTCCGTACACGCTATCACGGCCCTCCCGCACCTCCGCGAGCTCCGCATCCGACTTTGCGCCCCCTACGAGGGTGACCTTGGCTTGCGCGGGCAGGTTCAGCCTGCGGACCGCACCCTCGCAATCATCGAGGTCTGCAATGTGCCCCTAGCCCTTGCGCATGCGCTCCTCCAGAAATTCTCCACAGTGGACACTCTCTTGCTCAGGAACATGAATAGCACGGGGCCGCTTCCCGACCCACCTTCCTCCTCGAAACCGTATTACGTGCGGAACCTCGACATCTCGAATATCGATACAACGGTGCTGCAGTATCTCACCGCGGCTCTGCACAGCCCGTCCCTCCGCTCGCTCACGGTCGACATGTATACCATGCAGCAGCCGTGGGCGCACCCAGCCCTAGTCCACGATTTTGTGCAGGCGGTTGGGCACGCCCTGGAGGAATACCACCACAACCTCTGCAAACCATTCATCTACGTGTCACGTAAGAGCTCCAGATTTCTGCTGCCCATACACCCCACTCACGCGTCAGACCAGCTGATCTCCCCGCGCTTACCGCGTGCACGAACCTCGCCTCCGTCTCGCTCGAACTCGACGTCTGGTCATGCGAACGGGAACAGGGGCGCATCGCGATGTTTGTGCGCGCGCTCCCTGCGCGGACGAGGCGCTTCAAGGTCACCTTCTGGTACGACATCAGCGGCGAAGACGGTTTGGTGGAGGTTGCCGAGATGGTAGAGTGGACGGGGCTCTTCGAGGGGCTCGGGCAGTGTGCCGGGCTGGTTTGCTTCGAGGTCGTCGTGAGGTCCAATCGGCGGCGGAAGGCTCATATACCGCCCTTTCCAGACCTCGCATCTTCACTCGCCGCTCAGGCCCTCGTACTCGAGAAACTACCTGCCCGCGTCCGTAGTCTCACCAAGTTTCCCTGATGGCGACCATTCGAAACTGGGGTACTACGGACAATTTAGGATTAACCTGCGGAATAAATACATTGTACACTTTCACGGTCATGCAGAGCGTCCTCATATCGTGCATGCGAGAATACTCAATGAGTTTCAAAACTGCAGAGAAGCTGAACATATGGGCCTACGGAAGCACCCGGGTTATGGCGCTGAAACGGGGAGAGAGCCTCTCCTGGACCTCCGAGTTCATCATGTAAAGGACCTCCTGCGCTTCTTCGTTCGAGTCAAATCCGTCGGCAATACCGCGAAATTCGATGCCGTGAAAGTTCGGGTAGCTCTCTTCGCTGTCCGCCAAGTGTGCAGACAGGATGTCGAGGGTGTCTTCCCACTGGTCGTCAGTCAGCGTGACGCGCAGACGCGACATTCCCGACGGCATGTTCTTGAGGACCGCGCGGAAGAGGCATTGCGACCACTGGCCCAAGTCAGTCAGAGAGCACGAGGAGAGCATACGCTGCAACTCACGAAAACATCGACGAGGTCGAGCGTAATCGAGGTCAACTTCGGACACTCCGCCAGCACCGCAAAATCAATCAAGCTCTCGCTATCTGCTGCGCATCAGCGCTCGACTTCCCCTCAATCAAACCCAAGCAAACTCACTCCAGCTCGACACATTCGCCTGATACCCCGGCGCCTCGTCGTCCTGCGTCGGCAGCAGGTTGAGATGCTCGACGTGCGGCGCTGCGCGCGCGAGGAATGCACCGAGCGCACCCGCGTCCTTGCGCTCGAAGCCGTTCGCGAACACCGCCGTCGGGCGCAGCAGCCCGCCGAGCGCGCGCAGCGTCGCCGCCTGGCAGCAGTCTTCGAGCACGAGCCGCCCGACGGCGAGCGGTGCCGAGAGCGCCGGCGCGGGCGGACCTGTGGGAGTAGTGACTATCGGCATGTGGTCCATGGGGCTGTTTCCCGTGGGCGTGCTCGAGCCGCGGTCCGAGTGCGCGTCGTCGTGCGCGTCGTCGTCGTGCGCGTCGTGTGCATGGTCGTGCCCATGATCGTGCCCATGATCGTGCGCATTGTCATGTGCGTCATCGCAGCTGTCGTCCTCGAGCGCGCGCAGGGCGAGCAGACCGACGTGCTCGAATGGCGCGAGCAGCAGCGGCAGTGCGCTGAGCTCTGCGCAGTGGATCTTGAGCGTCGCGAGCGTGCGGCGCTGCGCGGGCGCGGTGTAGGGCGTGAAGTCCTTCGCGGGCAGGAGGTTGCTCCAGAGCTCGAGCGCAGCGAGCTTCGGGAGCGCGGTGAGAAGCGCGTCCCAGTGCTGCGTGATGTCGACGGCGCCCAGGATGCAGAGGTCTTCGACGCTCGTCTGGAAGCGCTCCGAGCGCTGTACGAGGGCCAGGAAGGCGGGGAACTGCAGGCCGAGCAGGCTGACGCGCCTCAGAAGGTGCCTGGACGCGCGCAACATCCATGCTCGACAGACCAGCGTGCAGTTGACGAGGTCTTTGGAGCTGGACGCGGGCCTGCTCGTCGTGGAGACAAGATCGATGATGTGATCCGCGAGCTCCTGAGGGAGCGTGTGCGCCGTTGACGGCATGTTCGCCACAGAACAGTCGGGGTCCTGCGTGGATGAGCATCGCCACAGGGATCGCCTGGGAGATGGCTCTTACCTGGGGTAGTCCTGGCGAGGCAGGTAGTGGTTCCGTCGAGAGGTCCTGCAGAGCATGGGACGTCGCTGTGAGAGAGCGGGGATAAGGGTCCACGGCCCTGGAGAGCGCCCATTACATACCCCGGACACCTCGGACCGTCGTCGAACACGTGGCGACAAAGCAGCGTTTCGGGTCTGCGCTCGTTGTGTCTGGCAGAGATGATCTAGATCTCTGCCATAGGCGCATAGCCTGCAAGACAAGATCTTTGCAGTTGAATTTCAATGTCTCCTTGGTCTGCCCGTAACGATACTAAGGCCTGAGTCTTGGTGGATGTTCGCCCATCGCCGCGTCATGTCCCGCTTTCCGGTGAAACGCAGAGCAAGACGCATATGAACAAGCCCACTGACACCGCGCGGTGCAAGTATGCATGAAGCATCTTGTAATTATATCCTGTCGTGTTTCCTACTCAGCCATTGGAGCGATTGAGGACTGAAGTACTGAAGACTCGGCCGGGAACGAACCACAGAGCCTTCCCCATTCAGAACATCGTGTGCCATCGGCAATGTCCGCCCGCTGATTCGCGCGTTCTCGATTTTGACTTACCGCTTTCTTTCACCTCTAGCCAGCTTTCCTGTCCGTGTAAGTTGGTTGAAGGCGATGTAAGCTCTGCTAGCTGATGCTCCCTCTTCGTAGTCTCCGGCACGATGTCCAGAGATCAAATGGCCAGTGCTGACACGTGCTTCGTCACGTCGCTCCCGCAGGAGCTCATCGACAAAGTCCTCGATGAAATTGGCCCCGATCTCGACGCACTGAAGAGCTGCTCACTTGTTTGCCACACTTGGCTCTCGCGCAGCACGCAGAACCTGTTTGCACAGGCACGAGTCTGCGTGCGTGCCGTCGAGGGCGTCGCCGACGCCGACGTGATGTACGCACTACTAGGGCCAGGACGCATCCACGACTATGTCACGACACTCTCAATGTACCAGGTGCTCTTTGAGCAATGGGCTGTGGTCAAAACTCTGCCACGCCTACGCAAGCTGTACGTCTGCTCCTACTCAGACATGTTTGAGCAGAACACGGAGGCACCGCTTGTGGTACCAGAACCGTTCGCTCTCGGGCGCAGCATTGACATCCTTGTGGTCTATTTGATGCCTCTCCACCTCTTGGACTGGATCCTGCGCATGTTCGATACCATCGATACCCTCGATATCCACACTATCAAAGACGTCGCTGTGCCAACCAAGCCTGCACACCACATCGTTCGGTCCTGTCACACCAAATATATCGGTCGCACCGTATTCAACTATATTGCAGACGCACTGGACACCGACGGGCTCGAGAGCGTTACCATCGACGTTGACGGGTACGGCGTCCTCGCCGATGCCTTCGTGAAAAAGGTAGAGCGCAGCATCAAGGCCTACCATCACATCGACCGCACGATTAATTTTCGCGCGCGTACGCCTTATCATATTCTATCCTCTGATAGGCCATGCTGACTCCGCGCTCCAGTGCGCTCACCTGTGCTCTCCGCTTGCCAGAATCTCACGTCAGTGTCACTCTCGACCCACGCCTTCAACCCTAATCGCCCCGATTTCTTCGACCGCACCGTCGCGTTTTTAGGCGCGCTACCACCAAACGTTGAGCATATTGGGCTCGTGTATACTACCTACTGGACCACCGCTGGAGAGCTCGCTCAGAAGGTGCTGCAATGCGCTTGGGACAAGCTCGGATTCGCCCTGCTAAAATACACTCGTCTCATCCGCCTCGCAATTGGTGCCGAACGGGACCGACCGTGGTACGATGGCTACCCAGAATATCCCAAGTTTTTGGACGATCCCAGCCTGGGCGAGAGCATTCTGGGGAGGCTACCAGAAGAGCTTCGGGATAGGGTTGTTTTTGTGTAAAAGCAGTTGCTTGAGGTACGTTTATAGTTGATGATATGCACCTATTCATTCTCATGTCCAGTATGCTGCGTGCGAAGGCGTCCACGCGCGCGTATGCCCTTTGACGGGTGAGGCGAGGATAACTACGCGTCCGCCGTAGAACTCACGCACGTCCTTAGGAATGAATCGACCCCGCTCTGCATACTCGCCAGGGAGCACGCACAGCGAGTAGGAAAATTGGGGGCGTTCGTCGCGGACGTGGAGTCCGCGTATGTCATGCGTCAGAGCAAACTGGCTACGGGGTCTGAGGACTGGATCCAGCAGGCGGATACGGGCACCTATCATACTGAAAAGATACCGTACGGAAAACTTACCTTAGCGAGGTAGACAGCCTGCCATGAATCGATGCGTCGAAGGGAAATATAATTCACATAACCGATAGGGAGTCTCATGGATTTTACGTGAACAGACGAGACATGGTGCACTGTATCTGATACGAGCCGCGTTACAATTCTGGACCTTGGTACAAATCAAGAAATGAACACGCCTTCACTGAAGCGGAACTCTCCTACGCTAAAGTCACTACATCCCTGAACCATGTCGGCATGCTCTCCAGGACAGCATCTCGCGCCTGCGGCCGCGCCCTGAAATCGACGCGCCCGCCTGCCGAGTGAAGCAGCCCAACCTCCACCACCGCAAGCTCGCGACAGTGTGCCAGTGAACGAGCAACTACCGCCCAATCGAGCGCGCGCATGACGTCGCGCAGGACCGCACCATCCCCGGGTAGAGGTCCGTCGAGACGTGTGACGAAGCGAATGTGCCGGGTCTGTGGCGGGGCCGAGGCCAGCATCGCCAGGCTCTCGCGCCAGGTACGGGCGTCCACCGGCGTTGTGAGCGTGAAGGATTCCAGAGCCGAACATGTCACGAGAGCGGGGATGACTGGGCAGACAGCAATATTTAGCGCAAGTTTTGGGACACAGCGAGGTTGACGTACCATCTACAGGCGAGGTCCATCCACCCAGGGCATGCATATATTCAAGGTGGGAGACGTACTGGCCCGCGCGCTGCAGCAGAGCGTGCACACGCTCCGGCGCCGCGGCGCCATGCATCCTTCCAAGATCAACCACCAGATTCTCGAGGGTCCGCGGGTCGACGAGACCGCCAACGTCCGGTAGGGCTTCGTCGGCGTCGGCATCGACGCGCAGGTGCCGTACCACGTGTGCTCCACCTGAGAAGCCTTGCATCACAGGTGCAGGTCCGCGGAGCTCGAGGGTATCGACAGCGGCGAAGAGGCCGAGGAAGGACGAGACGAGGTCGACGGGTAGCCACACCGCGCGGAGCCGCCGCAGAGCGCGCCCAGTGCAGGGTGCGGCTGGCCATTCGAAGCTGCCGTTCTGGCGGAAGAGGCCAATACCGAGGAGGATCAGCGTCTCGAGCCGTGGGAGATGACCCGCGAGCGTCGCGACGTCCGCGGCGCTCTGTGGCATGACGTCGACTTCGATATGGCACACGTGCCAGGACACGCGCGTGGAGGACGCGACGAGGCCTCGGAAGTCGAGGACGAAGAGGCAGAGTGGGAGACACGAAACGCGGAACGACGCGAAGAGGTGCACGGAGGCCCGGGCGAGCCACGCCTTGCAGACGAGCGAGCAGCTGCGCAGGGCGCGCACGTCTCGTTGAAGCTGGTCGACGATGAGGTCGATCAGCTCAGGGGGAAGGTTGACGATGGCGCTTGCGGTTATCAGGGTCGACATTTGGCTGCTTCTCGTGTCCACAGTGCTGGACCGGTCCAGAGTATCTGCCCATGCAATACCTGTAAGCCCTTGATGCGACAAGGGACAAGTGTCTGGCGAAACGCGCACCTGTGTTCATCGAACGCTGCGTGTCCACCCTCCAAGTCTGAAGCAGGGGCGAGAGCAAAACCGATGACTCGACTCTTGAGCCATCGCATAAAATGCATTATTCTTGACAGACGGCCTGCAAGTTGACAGTAAGCATTATTGCATTGCTTATCTGTGATGCAGGTTCTCATGACCGTCGGGGTGCACGGAAGGCACACGTTCTCCTTTGCCTCGCGACATCGCCCGACGATACCATGCACGATGTGGGTGTGGGGCTCACCGTAATTGGCTCCGGCATTGCTAGAGATGCGATGTCCGTGCTTCCATGCTCATGCCGGAACATTGACCAGCTGCGTTCCCGAGGCCAAGCTGGGAACTTATCCACGACCACCCGTGGTGTGCGCTGGCATATTACGTAGACGACCTGCCGCCGTCATGCCATCCCAAGATGAGCCTAGCAGGTAGTGCAGTCGACAGGCGTGAATGAAGCGCGGTAGTAATGAAAGCTAGCCCAAGAGCGATGTGGGATGCGATTGGCAACGTGGAAGATAGAAGAGCGCGAGACGGGTTTATCGGAGCAAGCAGTATGAATTTCGGCGGAATTCACGGGCTGTCTTGCAGACAACGAGTGGTCCTTCGGTCAGTATTGCCGTTGGAGATGGCGAGAGAGCTGTGGGGCTTCGAAGGATGGTGAGATGGTCGTCGAAGAGCTCGCTGGCGGGCGGGAGTAACTTGCGGGGACGCGTAGCGCGCTACCGACCAGTCTGAGGTCGGTACCCTGCAGCACGGCCGGCCGCACACGGCAGGTCCAGTTGTTGGAAACATGGTCTGTAGATGTCCAAGCTCATTGCAGCCTGTGAATTGCAAGGCGTTGAACGCGGAATCTGCACGAAGTGGCAAATGTCAGGAATCTCCAGCAGTATTAGATTTCGCAGCTCGCAGCTCGCAGATGCTGGCAGCCTAAAGAGGCGCAAAGTTCAGGACAAGCTTGGGTCAACCACGCTTGTGGTCTACCCAGGCCTTCCTGTGGTCTCGCACGTATGATCCCAGAGTGTTGAACGTTGAAGAGACGGAGGCAAGGAACGGGGCAAAGCTCGCGAATATGACCAATAAGTAGCGACATGTTCCCACGGTCAGCAGCAACAACGAATACAGTCAAGCGCCCAGCGTGCCTCTTACAACGAACGTCCACCTCCTCCCCCAGTCAGTCTATCTTAAATGACGCCTTGGAGCCCAGGGAGTTAAATACACATACGAGAAATGCCATATCGTACGTTAAATATGTGTATAACTAGCGACATCTGCTTACACTTCCGTTTAATTACGACAGACACCGGGACTGTGGTTCTTCCTATCGCTCGCGATACTACACTGCACGCCCAGCACTATCGCAGCGCGTACTGTTATCACAATTCACCACATATATGACGCGTATCCGGCCTTTCGATATGTAGTCCGCGCGCCATCGGATGACTTACGGCATCGGCCCTCCGCCTCGAGCTGCGCCCTGGTTCAAGGTCCCTGTGCGGAGCGAGATGATTTCTGCGTCATGAGGGTGTGTGTAGATTCAGCCCCTTACAACTGCTGTACCGCAGGCGGTTAAAGAGGAGAGAATGTCTCAGCTGACCGTCGGGCCCTTTGCGACAGCATCCCGAGGCATGGACGGAAGCTCAAACTCCGGAGGCGTGGAAGGTTCACTACTCCTTGGGGTGAACCTCCGCGGTTACGCCCGACATCGCGCCAAGAGTGCCGTATGGACGTCGGGTCGGATAGTCATGGGGATCGTCGTCAAGATAAGTGACGCAGCTACCTCCGAGCTGCGTGATCTTTATTAAAGCGCGTCATGGTATGTGGCACTCCCTGCCCTGTCGCCCGGCCTATTCACATTGAACGTTGAACTTCGACAGGAAGTTGGGTAGAGGGTGGTGCTACGGTGGTAGGTCGTTTAGAGATCCCACCTTCGTGACGCAAGCGGTCTAAACACGCCTTTTGTAGATCCTTCCCCCGCGCTCCTCACGCGTACTTCACAGCTATAAACCCGACGCTTGCGCAGTCAAATCTCATGCATCCCTACACGCCCATCTGTCGTATGGTGGAGCTTCCATTCGAGTTGGTGGACCTCATTATAGATGAACTCAAACACGACATCGTCGCTCTTCGCTCCTGCTCCCTCGTCTGCAAGACGTGGCTGCCCCGCAGCTCCGCGCACCTCTTCTCGTCGTTCCGTATTTCATCACTTCCAAGCTGGACCTTCCTCATAGATTACCATAACCTGCTATCATCTTCCACACGTGTACCGGCGTTCACCCGGAATCTCGAGGTCAACGTCGTGCCCGAACGGGCCCAGGCAATCGCGGCACTCATCCAACATCTGCCCCAGCTGGACTCGCTGTCGCTCGTCGGCATTGGGCTCTTCCGCGACAGCAGCTGCTTTCCGCGGCCGAACCTCTCGTGCACGGGCCGCACCTTACGGAGTCTGCGCGGTGCTTGGCTTCCCGCCGACCTTATCGCGTGCTTCCTCGCCCTCTTCACGTCTGTCGAGACGCTCGACGTGCGCTTCGGCGAGCGCGCGGAGCACGACTTCCGCCAGCAGGCGCATCGCATCACGAACCTCGTCATCAAAGCCGAGACCGACTTTGCGCTCCTCGACATCGCGTGCCTCGTCCGCCCCGACGCGCTCGAAAGCCTCGCAGTCGACATTGGCGGGACATACCACCATCAGGTCGCAGCAGAGCGTTTTGATAAGCTGCTGCAGCTTGTTGGTCGACATATCAAGCGCTTCGAGTATGCCCAGCCGCTTGGCGGCTGGGTCGCTCCTCCAAGCAGTACGCGCTTTCTGCGCTGGTATCGTGCTCATGCTGACCTGTAGTCCTCTCTCAGGCATACCAGCCCTGTTCGCATGCGCGGCGCTCGAGAGCATCACAGTCACGACGCCGAAAGCCTCGCCATTCAGCATGCGCCTGTGGCTCGAGTGCCTCGTTCTCCTCTCGTCGCTCCTTCCCCACGTGCAGCGCGTTCGTCTCGTCACGAGCTGTCGCGGGTTGCCCGAGGCCGAACACGCGTTCCAGGACCTTGTGCGGACCCTCGACTGGCAGGGCGTCGCGCAGGCGTTGGTGCATTGTCGCGCGCTCGAAGTTGTTGAGGTTGCCGCTCTCGACTGCTGCCACCGGCCGATCGCGTTTGTCGACTACCCGGGCGCACGCGAGGCGGTGGTGGGAAGGATGCCGGCGTGGTTGAGGAGTATCGCGGTGTTCGAGTAGGGACTTCGTACATTCACGAATGCGCTTAAGAACTCTTCTATCAGAGACATTCGAGAACACTATGGAAGGACGTGTCTAGGATGATGCTATGTTCTACGAGAGTTCGTTTATGATGTTCCGGGATAAAACCGTACGATATCGTTCAGCCGCGTCGACAGCAGATTCCGAATGCCAGGCTGCATGCCCGTCGGGATAGCAGACCTCACACTGCCCTTTACGCGCTCCAACACCAGTACTTCCAAATGAGCGTGCTCGATCAGGTCGTGCCTAAGTCGTTTCCAATCCCCATCGCTCCATATTCCGTCCTCACGAAGGGACAGCCGAAGCTCGCGAAGGCCTGTCGGGCTGGTGCGTAGGATGCGATGAACAGAGGCGGTGGTCGTGCGTGGAGCACCCAGAGCGAGTGATTCCAGCCTGATGCAAGGTTCCAGGGCGGCATCTGACGCACGCGTGTATGAGCCTCGACGCTTAGCAAAAGTGGCGAGGCACGTACCTGGGAGCGTTGGAGCGAACCCCGCGGGAGGTAGCTGGAGGGTGAGATAGCGCAAATGCGGGCCGTAGACTTGCATGAATCCTTCGAGCTCGTGCGAGTCAACACTGGGTGTACCCGAAAACGCGAGGCCCGCGCTTGTGAGATACGATGGCGCAAAGAGCTTGAGGATGGTATCAAGCCAGCGTGGGTGTGTACAGAGCTGCAGTGCACCAACGCGTCCTGCGGTCCGGGGCGCGTTCACGCTCCCCTCGACATATTCGCCTTTCAGCTCCACAAATTTGGCGTAGTGAAGCATCTCCAGGACACACTCGATGAGGTCGAGGTGGATGAAGTCGAAGCAGAGGGTGCGTATTTCTCTCTTGGCGATTGGCAGCGGAAGAGGGGGCTGTGTGGCGAAGCAGCGGAACTCGCCACTGAACCGCAGTACGGCTAGCCGCGGCAGGAGCTGCAGAATGACGTGAATGTGTATTGGCATGATATAGGTAGAGTTGTCTCCGACGATGTTGGCCTCCACGATGGAATACTTCATGCGAGGTGATGTTTTCAGGGCCGCTATGCAATCCGAAAATCGACTCGTCGAGACGGAGAACCTCGCAAAGAGATGTTTGGTGCATCGGTGCAGCATCGAGGTACACACCAAGGAACAAATCTTCAGAGCCCCGGTGTCGTCCCCGAGGTAGTCCATGACAGCATCAACAAGCTCTTGCGCGATGGATATCTCCTGGCTGCTTGTCTTCATATCGCGGCTTCTCCGGATTATCATCCTAACAATATATAGATATGAATGTTACGCCACAACGCTTCGAAGTCTGGCTCACTTGGGCCGTGAGTGGGTTTGGAGTGGGAGAAGTCCAGAACTCAAAGCTGTGCTGTTCGCAACCGCCGGGAGCGTGGGAGGACGCCATCGTCATGACACAGCCGCGCTGGCATGCTCACATAGAAATCACTCGACCGAAAAGGGCAGCATGTCATTCCGGATTGCGATGCTAAGCAGAATTTTGGTTCTCCCTGTGCGCTTTAGAGCGATGTATCCACTATTCTGACATGAGATGTATCTTACATTACACAAACGATGCTGACTGCAGTACACGACCGCGCAACTGTTCGCGCACATACGTCTCGCAACTACATCGCCCGATAAACGAGACCGGCTGATACTCGAAGCCGAACACAGCGATCTTCAGACTAATCAGTTCGACGCAGTGCTCCAGCGCGATCTCAACTTTATGCCAGTCGACCGTACCCAGGAAGGTCTGCAGGTTCTCCGGCCGGTTGAGTAAAATGCGGGAGTACGTCTGAAACCGGACGTTCTGTACGCCGAGGGGAAGGGAAGCGAGCAGCGCAATCGTGCCTTCCCACAGGGGCACCGAAAAAAGTTGGGTCCTCGGCGTCGAGATTATCGCGGTTCTAAGGCGTGCACAGGCTCGCAGGCCATGGATGACTGGCAATCATATCCATCAGTGCCAGCAGGAGAAGGATCCAGGAGAATAACTCACGCTTTGAGGGCATGGTCCAACCGCCGCCCGAGAGCGTACAGTCGAGCTCAGTGATGTGTCCGCCTGCAACCTCGAAAAAGGTGCTGATATCGTCGGGCGATACAGGGGACCATGTGCCGTCGAGGTCGAGCTGGATGCTGCTCAGCTTCTCAGGCTCGAAAAGGGCGGCGATAACGGGCAGGGCGTGGCCCGGCACGGCTTCGACCACGAGGCGCTTCACGCCCACGCGTTCTCCGCGCGGCGCGAGTGCCTCGCCGGCGTGCGTGGCAAAATACACGCGGAGTGTGTCGACAGAAGCGAATTGGCGCGTGACGCAGGAGATAAAAGAAAGGGGAAGGATACACAGGGTGAGTGTCTCGAGATGCTGGCCCGTGGACGGTAGGAATGAGGGTTCGAAATCCCAATCGATGGCCAGCCCTTTCAAGGTGAACGATTGCAGCCACGGAAGGTGATGAGGGAGCGTTGCTGCGGTGGCCGCATTTATTGGCGTGACCTCAACGAAGAGGGTATGTATGTGCGCAGGTAGTCTCTCGGATGAGGTCAGAAGGTTCTGCAGTTCGAATAGGCGTCCGACGTTCCGGCGCGACCTGACAGTAAACGACCCGAAGAAACGTGCAGTTGTCTTGTGAAGCCACAATCTTGAAATAAGAGCATATTTCAGCAGCGACGCGTCTTCTCCTGACAACTGATCGAGTATCTCGTCGACGATGTCCTCTGGTAACCCGTGCCCGAGGGACGATAGGTTTCGCGGAGGCGTAGTCATTGGAAGGGACCAGATCCAGTCGAAATGCGCGTTATAAAGACGAACTAACGTTCAGGTCAGAGATACAGCCGATCATGAGCCCCTGACTCTGATACGCACCTTCGAACAGCTCGACAGTCGCGGTCGCTTTTCAAGGGGAGTTTGAGAGGCTCGAGATATATAGGCGAGCGCTAAGGACCCCAGACACTTCTCACCGAGCCATGGCGGAGCACTCTTATACTTCGCAGGGCATATCTGGGTTACTTCGGAGCAGCCATCGTCTATAATTGCTTGGCGTCCTATATAGCTACGATCTGTTGGGAATATTGGAAATACAGAGCAACGCTGTAGGAATGGCCTATACAAAGTGAGTCACCCTGCTTAGTCGCCTAGGAAGCTTCTGTAGAATCACTTCGCACGCGAAAAAATATTCCGCGGGAGGTATAGCTTCGCTCTCGAAGTCGAATACGGTAATTCTGAGATCATCCAGGGAGTCACAGTGCTCCAGCGCCGCGCCGACCGCGTCCCAGGGCATTGCTTGTACGACGACCTTCGCGGTCTTGCATGCCGTTGCGAGTTTCACCTGGGATGTCTGGCGGGGAATGAACGCAAGAAGCGCAACCGTCTCGAGCCATAAATTGTGGTTGAACGGGATTGATTGGGGCGCTCTCATCACGATGGACCGGAGCTCAGAGCAGGCTTGGAGCCCGGGCAAATCTGTCATATGCTGATATCAGCATTCGCCATCATAGATTATTATGAATTGTGAAACTTTGCCCTTACCTATCGGAGAACTGAGCCAACCTGCTGCAGCGTGGATGTACTCCAGATGCTTGAGATGCGCTCCTACCACTCGGAGGAATGCGTCGACGGCAGTCAGATCGACACCGTGATAGTATGTTGCGCTTAGGTCGAGCACGAGGCTTTGCAGCGTCGTTGGATCGACAAGCTTCGCGAGGCCTTCGAGAGCGTCCGTGCCGTGTATGTGTACGACTAGCTCGCGCACGACGTGCGAGATGATACCGTGTAGCCCGCGCGTGCACGAGGATATTTGAAGGGAGTCGACAGCGGCGAAGAGATGCTGCACGTGAGAGATTGTGTCCATGGGGAGGCGCGACGCGGAGAGCAGTTTCAATGAGCGACCTGTACACTCTGGTACGCTCGTGAGGTGGAACGATCCCTCCACGAGATCTACGCCGGTGAGCGTAAGGGACTCGAGTAACTGTAGGTGAGTTATGAGCGCTCCTAGAGGGGCAAGAAATTCGTGGGCGAAGTACAATTCCAAACTGCGGATTGACACAGAAATGCGCGGCGAGGATATTAGAAAGTGTGAGAAGTTGGAGAGGGAGGAAACAGTGGGTAGACCACTGATGCGAAAGGAATGGAAAATAGCGCGTGAGCAGCGAGGAAGCCACGCCTTGCCGACGAGTGAGCACCGTTTGAGAGTCGGACCGTCGCCTTGCACCGCATCGATGATATAATCTATGAGCTCTTGAGGTACGAAAGGCGTCGACACGTGGATGGCTCCTCCCTGGACCATTGGGATGAGAGATGGTATGTGGATGAATGAACGTCGATGAGGCTGGAGAGGTGCGGGGCGAAGTGCGTCCCAAGTGAAGTTCGCAAGGAGGAGCTATAACTACCTCGGCAATAGCTGTGCTGACGCAGTGCCTGCCCCGTGTTAGCATACTTTGGTAACTCATATTTCGGTAATTGACTTACCAAACGCCAGCTACGCCTGTGTTTTTCCCGGATAAATATGTTCCCACAGTAGACATGCTGGGCATCACCGCGACCGAAACCAAGTTATGCTGAATAGCCAGGATTATTCATGGTCATCGAGCGACGACGTGAATGAGTCCGGAGAGGAATCTCGGGCGGGATGCGAGCCAGCGTCGTGCAGAGCGTTCGCCGTGTCGCCAGAGGGACCACGTCGCGTTCCCAGGGCCCCGCCGATAGTCGCAGCGGAGACCTGTTGAATCATTGGCGCGTCGTGCGCGGCACCGCTCTGGCCTTCATTGTGACGGTACACCTAGTATTCTATCATGAACAGCTCGATGATGCACCGAAAGGTTACTCACGTTATGGCCGAAAGCTTGGTGCTGATTGGGTCTGACCGGTACCCCGCCGTCTGTCCGCGTGAGCTCGGTCACAGCACGTCTAGCAGAGTTTAGGCTACCTGGAGCAGGATGCCTTGCGTCTGATTGTATGATATGCCCTCTTGGTGGAAAACCGTGTTGCATCGGCTGCGCATACGAAGGAGAGTCGTTCAAGGCTGAGCGAAAACGAGCAGTATTAGATGAGGGAGGGGGGCTTGAGACGTCTGTTTGTCTGGTGGTCGGCCTCGACCAACGAGAGCTAGAAGCCAGACGATCCGCGGACGGCAACGGCGGAGAAGCCTGTCGATATCTCGCATGCGTTAATGGAGGTGACGAAGCGTTTCCAGCGGGATGTGGAAATTCATGAAGATCTCCGATCAGTGTGATAGGGGTTGACGGTTGTGTGGAGTAAATTGTTGGTGCGACTGTGACGTTGTCAGTTGCCTGAGTCAATCGACGGTCGGATTCACTCGACGGCCTTTCATGCCAATGCGGGATGATGGCACGATGCAAGCGATGGCCAATCATAGGCGCCTCGAGCTTTGCCAGGCGGCCGAGGACGAGTCTGAGCTGATCAGGGACATCTGCATCGTCTGTAATGAGCCTTTCAGATGCTCCTTTCGCGAGCGATGGAATATCATCCTGCCTGTCACTAGCCATCGCGACATGCAGACCAAGTGTCTCTGCCAGGTTGAAGCTTCTGCGGGAGTTATGGGCAAGTGGCTTGCCGTCGGCTGCGTACCGAAGAACCGGAAGCAGTTCTTCCCAGTCGTGGGCAGGATGTGGTCGGCCAAATACCCGCGGAACACCAGGCCTTGCAAGAGCGAGGCAGAGCCGGACGAAGTCATAGGTAGGTAAATCGTCGTCTTGCTTTGCTACTGAACGAGCACACTTCAGAAGAAATCGCCATAGATCGTGGAAAATAGGCCTGAGGGCGTGTTGTTCGAGATCGCGTTCCGTCATATTGTGGGCAAGCCTCCAAAGCGACTCAGTGCGGGGTGCAAGCAGAGAGTTTTTCAAGTAGATAGTGTATACATTGAGAGCGGCCGTGGCAAGAAGGGATGATCCGCCGACGATGTTGGATAGCTTCGAAGACAGTGGCAAGTACTCCACGCGGAGATGTGACAAAGGGGTCTGGATGCTGGGAGACCAACTCGCGCGATTGCCTCGTGGCATTGGTAGCGCGACGTCCTCTCGCCAGTCCGAGTCATTCGGGCTAGGTGTGTGAGGATTAGAAGCATGGAGGAGGGACAGAAGCATAACAGTCGCTTCTGCATAGTCCTCCTCCGGTGCAGGTTTCTGCCATATAGTTTCGAGCAGTACTTGTGCGACCGCAATCTGGAGCTTGCCAAGAGTGCGCGTCTGCCTTGAGCGAAGACGACGCCAGTCTCGCCTGATCGCCGAAGATATATTGGCAGACGTTCGCGACGGGGAGGTGTAAGCAATCCACAGAAGGCCAATGACGTCTTGAAGAGCCCAAGTCTTGACAACGGGTCTAACGAGCTGTATAATCCTCGAAAGCTGCGACGGATCGGACAGCATCAAGGCGACTGCTCTAGGAAGAGGCCTCCAGGAGTCAGATAAAAGTACGGCAGCTGCGTTTGCATGCCAGAAACCGCGTGAGACAGCTCTGTCGTTGGAAGCTTCTGGGGTCTCTTGAAGGTACTTGTCTAGGGTCTGGCCCACTAGTTCTAACAGCAGCCTCCACGCGCTCTCGGAGAGCGCGCGCAAGTTAAGGAGTCCCCTGACATGGCGACTTCCAGCGGGCAGTCGATTCACATTGATAGCGTTGACTCGATGATGAATGCAGCCGAGGACAAAGGTGATGATGGAAGCGGGAGGTGTCTCTGTTTGTCTCAGAACCTCTGACATGGTTCTGAGCATCGGCCCATCGTTGATAATAACTTCGTCGACTGATAAAAGTAGCTCGTGGGTGGCGTAGTCTTGTTTGACTACCTCGTCCTCCTCGTCATCGTCCGTCTCGTTGTCCACGTCAGTCAATAGCATGAGCCGAAAGAGGGATGCCAGGGATGTTTTGATAAGAACTAGAAGGAAGCGAAGGACGGATTGGACGACAATGAATACAGGCGTGAGTGCCTGTCGAACGATCCCAAATGGTGCGTACAAGACGAAGACAGCAAGTCCGAGAGACAGCACGCCAGGCGCGCTTCGTGCCGTGAGGGGCCGCGTTCCAGTGACACGATCTTTCGCCATCTTGAACAGCCGCAGATAGCGCCCTCCCACCCGCCACAGGGCCCTGAGATATTTTCTGCCTACGTGCAAAGTGCTCTTGAGAAGGGTGACCTTGTACGGGCAGCGTGGGGAGGCCAGCGGAGCGATGATGGTAAGTAGAGCGAAGAACGCCCAGCCAGCGACAAGCGGGAATGTGGAGCGTCCAACGATCTCGCTTGCAGCCGCGGTGTAGAAGCACAGACCGAGGAAGAAGAGACCCAGTGAGAGATGTAGGAGGAGGGGGAGCGTCGCTGCGATCTCGAAGACCCTCCAACTGTTGAGACCGGGATGGCGGTATTGACGAGCGCGCAGCTGCTCCTCGGGTGAGATCCACTCCATCGCGAGATACTCGGTGAGCCATTGCTTGACAAGCATGCCGAAAGATGCAGTCGACAAGCTGACGATAAGGCTCGCGAACCAGAGCCCGTTGACACGGAGCGCCCACACGGGGACCTCGAACGGCGGGTCAACAGGGAAAGGAGCCACCGGGCGTAGAGTGCCGTCGACGAGAGTGTAATTTTGAGCAAGGGAATGCCGCATGAGGAATACAAGTTCGTCTGTGCTATCTGGTTGCAAGCTGGCGTAACTGTCGACGACAAACGTTGTCACGACGGCTGAGAAGAGGCCAGCCTGTGTGTGTATCTTCAGCTCTAGGGCCAGTAAAAAAAAAAGGCAGTTACGCACGAAGACGAGGAGAGTGTCTATATCTTCCTTTGTGTCCATGACTTTGCGAGTGTCGACGTCCCGTACAGTTTTGACCATCCTTTGCCAAAGGTTCGACGGGTTAGTATCGGCTGCCACGGCGCTCTACAGATCTGGTCAGGGCAGTATTTTGGAGATATTATGACCACACGTACGCTTGACCTTCTCTCCTCCTCGCTGTCCATGGTCAGAGCTTTGACGCGAGAAGTTTCTGTAGGATACCTGGACGGCCAATGAAAGACGAAAGTAACAGCCCACAGAATCTGCCTGGAGGCCTGATTCGCTGGTGTGCTGTGTTCACCGTCACAGCTGGAAGGAATGGAAGGAATGGAAGGCAAACTGCTTGCTTCCCTGATTGTTGGTTCGCGACAGGCCATGGGTATTCATCAAGGGTCTGGAAAGGGTTCGAAGACTCAGCAAATGAGAGATAAATGCAGGAAAGAGCGGCCGTAGAGCGTTCAGGGAAGGATGTCCGAGGTCAGGCCAGTAGACACTGGGTTGGGACGCAGATGATCAGCACAATTCCTGTACTAGCACGAGCCGGCGTGGACATACGTTCGAAATCGTATTGCTGTCATAACGAGACACGTTTTCGCAGGTGGTCAAGCGTGAGAGCACATTGGACATCCCACGTTCTCCCAGGCCTTCGATAGGTACGCATGACGCTACGACGACGTCGTTTTTGACTGCTCGGATGAGCATTTGTCCCCTCGATCAGACCGCAGACCGGGGGCCGCTTTCGCGTCCCTGTTGTCAACGCCGCCACCCGCGCACTCGAAGCTTTGTGCTGGCTCTTGCTGTTCCTCGCGGACAGTATCGCGATGCAGAGCGCAAGCTTTTTCAACACGCTTTGCGCATATTAAGCGGCGGAAGAGTGGGTCTGCGTATCGTGCGAGCCCTAAAGCCAGTCATTTCAGTGTGGTCGTGGTGATTTCGAGGCGGAAAGCCATACCTGCAGCCCTGCTCCAGCTCTCGAGATGGGAGCGGGGATCGAACTCCCGCCCCCATCTCGAGAAAAACTTACGTAAGCAGATACGCACCCACGCTAGCTCAAGCTTGCTGGATCGCCGACGTGCTCGTCTGGCTCGCTCCCATTGCACTCCCACAATACATTCGTCGTCGCGAAGCATCTTTTCACCCAGCCTGCAACATGGCCGAACAAGATCTGACGCGGACTTCAAACATCTGGCAGACCATGGTGAAGAGTGTCCGTGACGTCGATGTCCGGAAGATCACAGACACAAAGGAGGACATCGATACTCTGCTCGTCTTTGTGAGTGCTGAAATATTATGCCCTGGATTAAGCGGGATGCTAATTTGGTGCGCAAAGGCTGGCTTGTTCTCGGCCGTTGTCACGACCTTCGTCGTCGACAGCTATAGCAGCCTCCAGCCGGACAATACCGACGAGCTGGTCTACCTCATGCGCCAATCCTTCGCCCAGAACTACACCTTTACCGACGGAGTCTTGCGCCCTATCACACCCTTCCCTCAGAATCTCGCCTTCGAGGCTCCGCTGTGGGCTCTCCGCGTCAATGGCTTGTGGTTCGCGAGTCTCATCGTGAGCCTCTCGACGGCATCTTTCGGGATGCTCGTGAAGCAGTGGCTTATCGAGTATCTTGCAATGGACTGGATCTCGCCAGAAGAGCAGCTGCGCGCGCGCCAGTATCGCTGCCCGGGGCTCGACGACTGGAAGGTCTTCGAGATCGCCGCAATGCTCCCTCTTCTGCTCCACCTATCCCTCGGACTCTTCTTCATTGGGCTTTGCTTCTACACGGCAGCTGCAAACGAAATCGTCGGTCATTCAACGGTTCCTCTTGTCGCCGGCTGGGCTTTCTTTGCCCTACTTACTGTCGCGGCCCCGCTCGCATCTCCTCGATGTCCGTACAAAGTCACCCTGCTCAAGACTGCGCTGCGCGTGGGGCGATGTTATATCACGGTCCGTCTTCGTAGACCGCTCTCCGCTGTGCGAAGATTCCTGCTCGGTACTCGAAGCAGCCTGGTCGGTACGGGAATTCGAACGGGGCGAACCATCAAGTACATTCTGCTGGGAAATTCTTCAAGATCTGGCTTTGTGCCCACAGTCTTCACTGATTGGTCTCGCAAGAAGCCGTTACACATCATCGTCCTTCTGGTCCTGCTCCTCGCGTTCCCTCTGTTCGCATTCCTTATCGTTTTCCCGATAGCCATCTTCCATTTCATTGCACATGTCGAGCTGCTGAAGCCCGACACAAGTGACGAAGAGGGCCATATGATGCGCCAGCCTTACCAACCTCACGAATTGTTACTCTCTGTCGACAAGATTATCCTCAACGACGGCCCTGTACTGGAGACTATGGCTGGTGTCCTCAAGCAGACCCTAGTCCCGCCACCATTGATCGTCAAATTTGTCCTTGGCTGCATCCAGCATCGGCTTGGGAAAGCTATCTGCGAGCATTGGGTTTCAGCGACTGACGGGCGTATACGCGAACTACCATCTCTAGATATGCTCTCTGAGGGCGCATGGCTCACGCTACTGGGACTTGTGACCGAGACGTTACAGCCGGATCTTCGCGGCATCACAGAGAAGACCCTCATCTTTAATCCGGAATCTAATCTTTGGATGGCAAACGCATCGGCTCTCATTCTCTCCAATTCCTACCGTCCTCTTCCACCAACTGTTCGCACATATCTGACCGATCCTGCCGTCCGGGCCTCTATGCTCGAGCTCTCCAGGAACGTCATGCCCGCTTGGCATAGACACGACATCCTCAACATTATCTGGACCGCCTTCACGGCGCACGATAGGAGCACTGGTATCCAGTCACACAGGACCTGGGACCTCGTCCCCTGTGTCAATGGGGACACGCTAACTACCCTCCAAAAAGTATCAATGTCCATACTCCTCGAACACGCGTGGCGCGGCGATCGCTGGGCTCCCGAGGCCATCCTCGTACTGGCTTTCATGCTAAACACGTCTCCGCCAACTCTCTACATTGACGACCCGGACATGAAACTACCGGTGTCGTACTACAGAGGGCAACCAATTGAAACAGCCGTGGCTGCAATCGGCGCACTCTACAAAGAGTTTTCAGCCGTCTCGTCGCCCCTCAGCTCTGTCGTCCGCACCGCGCCGCATCTCCTCCCGAACGTCCTCAAGTTCTATCGCTGCCTCATCTCAGAGTCCCTAACCGCACGCGATCCGCTATGGCGGGCCCTTCAGACCCACGACAGCACTCGCCTCCAGCGACTTGCCGCGCACCCGGCCGTGCGCGATCTGTGGGATTTTATGCTAAGCTGTGCACAGTTTGAAGAACACGACGGCGACGACCCCCTGCATCGCGACGAGTTTGTCAAGCTCTGCCTCGTGCTCGCCGTCCCCGGCGTGCCCCGCGCCTTCGGGAGAGTCGATCCAGCCGCCGACTGGCTCAAGCTACTACCAGTGCTCGCAGAGGCCTCCGCGGGGCGAGCGCGCGCTGCGGCGACGACAGATGTGGCGACGCCAGATGCCGAGAGCGTACCCGGACTTGCTCGCCGCGCGCTTTGGCTGCTCGACCCTGGCGACCCCGATGTCCCGTCGGAGCTGCAGGCGGTCCTCGAGCAACTCGCCGGCACGGACACCGTCTATGTCGTGGCGCCAGGCGGTGACACGGCAGCCGCAGGCGATGTAGTCCACGACACTCCCCCAAGCGCACTCATGAGCCTCGCACAGCCACTCCGCATTGTGACGGGCAGGTCGCAGGACACGCTCCCGACTGCGGCTGCTCTCGAGGAAGGCAGGGCTGCAGGTCATTCGCCTATATCTACCTTTCTGCCTTCCGCCTGTGTTGGCTCCGAGCAGCCGACGCTGGAACCGATGCTCGCGGTGCGTCCGGGAGATCCACCTATAGCTTCGCCGGAAACTTCGGTGCGCGTCCGCACAAGCTCAATTGCTTCTCTCCATCGATCTGCACACGCGGCTCTTGGTCGTACACCTCAGGCGGCGCCTTTGTCGGCCCCGCATGCGGAAGTGTTCATACATACGAGCTCCAGCGATGTAATTGGCGGAACGGCTGGCGTCGCCCGAGAGCAAATGCAGGCCAGCGAAGATAGCGAATGGCCGCATAACAGCAATGCGCCTCCTGGCGCAACAGCCGCAACTGCGATGCGCCCGAGCGAGATTAGAGATGTGAGCCAGAGTCCAGGCTTCACATTGAGTGGCGCTGACAGCATGCCTTCAGATACGTGCCCTCGACAACGGAGCACTTTGTCCGTCTGGTCCCGTCAATGTGCCGGCGGAAGGCACGGAGACCTTTCATGCTGGGTCGCTTTGCGGTCCACTGAGTTCTCGAAGGACTACGTCGTCTTTGGATGCAACAGCAAGCGACTAGCCTTTGCCGCAGATTTCTCATTTCGAGGTGCTACGCGATTGTACAGATCTCATTATATTTCATGCAAAGAAGGTCGAATGGGACGATGGTAGTAAGCGTCCATAAATTTGTACTAGCTGCTGGTGAGATGTTGTTGATAGGCATCCGGGTTGGCTACATCTATTCGAAAACAGTGATGTTTCTCAAACGAACAGGTAGCTCTGCGCGTATCGCCTGCTGAACCTCGCTATCCACGCGAAGAGTGACGGGACCAAAGTCATCCTTGATGACTGGTAGCTGCAGACTCTCGAGATCAGGGCACCTTTCGGCGAGCGTGTCGCCGACCGCTCGCCAGTCCAGCGCGCGGAAGGTATCGGAGGCCGCTTGCTCCGTCTCAAATGAGAAATTCGTGATGAGTCGAACGGCGCATGTCTGCGGAGGCAGATGGCGCAGGAAGAAGACGGCACCGTGCCATCCGGCGAGTTTGAAGCGGATGGCCGTGGGCGTGGCGATGGTGAAGGATTCGAGACGCTTGCAGGCCTGCATCGCAGGAAGGTCTGGCCCATGGGTCAGCGTGAGTGAAAGCACCGCCAAAGAGAACTAGTACTTACCGGCGACGGCGCTTTGGATTGAATAGCCCATGTCAATTTCCAGATGGATAATGTGCGCCCCGACTGCCCTGACAAACTTGTCCACGTCCTCCGACAACACCGGTGTCCCTGTGCTCTCCAAGCCGATCTTGACGCTTTTCAAAGTCAGGACCTCCAGAAGCTGGGTCAGCTCCGACAGGGTCCCGGCCAAAAGATGACTGATATCGAGATGCTCGACATGGAATGCGCGCGACGGGAGCGGTCCTTCGCCACCGGTGAAATTTGAAAGCTCCAGCGTGCCGACAGACTCGAACAGGCCGAGGAAGTAGGAGACGAGTGTGAGTTGCGTGTCGTCGAACTGCAGGTGCTCGAGGTGTCGTCCGGTACATGGCAGCGTTGTCTCAGGGGCACCAATGTCTGTGTCCATCACGTTCAACCGTCGTAACCGAGTCAGATGCGGGATTATCGACGCCACATCTTCGACGGCCCAGTCGCTGAGGTTGAGGTTTAGCTGGCGCACGTTTGCGATAACGCGCACGGACGAGGCCAATAGCTTGCAGAACGTGGGAAGTGTGCTTCTTCGATGGACTTGTGCGCCATGCCGGATATGTATGCTCACCCGGAAGGACCGGAAGAGATGCAGCGACGCCCTCGGGAACCACGACTTGCATACGAGGGAGCAGTGCTTCAGAGACACGGGAGAATCCTGCAAGCCATCTATAATCATGTCGGTTATTTCTCCCGGAAGCACGGGCATGATGTGCCGCAGAGTCTTGCAAGTCGCAGGTTTGTGGCGGAAGACGACTTCGAGCCTCGAAGAGGGCCTGTCTGCTGTCAGATTTACGCCTGGTAAGTAGCGTCAAGTTGGAGTCAAAGGATGCAGCTCACCGTTATCGCAAAAGGCCATCATTCCCGCCAGGATTTGCTGCAGCTTTCAGAGCGAGTGCAAGGTGGAAAGAGGGAAGGAGGCGAATACGAACATTGGGCGCCAGTGCGTATACCCTCGGACCCCGTGTACGCCAACGCGCGGTCAATGCAAAGCCCGCGAGCGACGACATCTCGCATTTCCAAGCCGCAGCAGAGAGCAGGACAAAGAAGCTGCCCATAGATAAGCACAGACTTCGGATCACATTGTCAGAATAATCATGAATCTGGTGGTATGAGAAAACGGTTTGACGTCAAATCGAATCAGTATATTAGTCTGCGGACAAAGAGGCTACTCAAAAATGGTAATGCCTCTGAGTCTCTCTGACAGTGAAATAAGGATGATACTCTGAAGGTCGCCCTCGTCCGCACAGGCTGTCGACATAGAGCTGGGCTCGGGAGTCTTGATTTGCAGACGCTCGAGCGCACTGCAATGCTCAAGCGCACATCCGACGGCCTTCCAATCCGACGACTGCAAGGCATTGCTAGCACCTTGAGTTGACTCGCGGCTTGAAACAAGCCGGACATTCCGCGTATGGGGCGGCAGAGCGGAGAGAGCGACGAGCATGCTGCGCCAGCAGTCGTCGTGGAAGGCAGGCTCGTGAGGCAGCAAGACTTCGAACGACTCGAGGGCTTCGCACGACTGCAGTGCCTGACGATCTGATCATATATGGTCAGAATACATATTTTTGAGCGAGTAAATCGCCGGACGTACCAAGCACGGGCTCTTCACACAGAGGGTCCACGAAGTACACAAGAGTTTGGATATGCGCGCCCAAGACGCGGAAGAAATGGGCGACGTCCTCTGGCAAGAGACACGGAGACTCGGGTGGAAAGTGGAAGAAGATGCCCTGGAGGGTAGATGGTTCGACGAGCCTGCTCATGTCCCGCAGCGCGGGGCCATCCAGTTGTATGACCCCGAGGCATCTGACACGATGTGCGCGTGGGACGGTGCCTTCCTGCCAGCAGCGACGGACTGCGAGAGTGCCCACGGAGGAAAAGAGGCCAAGGAAATACGCGACGACGTCGATGGGCATCGAGCTCAGGTTGAGGTCCTCGATGTGTCTGCCGGGCTGCGCAGTCGCGTCGGGACAGGCGCAGCGTTCGAGATCGAGTGTCGCTGAGATGTCGAGGGTGTGCAGTGCAGGCAGGTGCCCGAGGAGAGGTGCTGCCTTGTTGGCTGTGCTGCGATCGATGGTGATGGAGAGGCTATATATATTTGTGGCCATACGTTCGGACGAAAGGACGAGGCTGCACAAGACGTGGAGTGTTTCTCGCCTTCCGCGCGAGACACAAAGCGAGCGAAACAGGTGCTTCGAGGACCGCGGGAGCCACGACCGGCTCACAAGAGAGCAGCTGCGCAGGTCTCCGCGGTTCGCAGAAAGTTGGTCGATGATGAGTTCGATGAGCTCCAGGGGAAGAGTAGGCATTATGAGCTGTAGCGAGAACGTGCGCGAGCAGGGTATGGCGGCCTCGATACCAAGATAATGTTAAGGTTACTGCGAACGCGTGTACCACCGTGAGACCTCTGGAAGAATGAAATTTGGATACTCCTGGCTCTGTGAGTTCTTGGGAGGGGGGGGAGCTTTGATTGGGGGCGTGGTGGTGGTAGGAGGAGTAGGACGAGCGTATGGTGCCTGACTGCTATCCGAAATCGGCCCACTGCGTGAGCGCAGCCACGGCGGCGGTACATACGAAATGCGCAGCATACGTGTTGCGCGGTTTGTCGGACTGCGCTGCAGATCTTCGCCACGCCTTCCTCTACTTCCACTGGCAGCCTGCAGCGATGCCATTAAATTAGCCCTTTCAGCGTATAAATTGAGATGAAATTGCCTCGATAATCGTGCTACTCACATGAAGTCGGAGGTCCGAATGAATCTAGTCGAAGACAGCTATGCTTTGCAGTCGGGAAGGCAGCTCGACCAAGATCGCTTCTCGCAAGCCGCGATACTCTGGGGAGGAAAGGGGCTTCGTGTCGACGCTACGAATGCCAACCTGCAGACGCTGCAGGCCAGAGCAACGTTCCAGGGCACTGCCAATCATGCCCCAGTCCACGTTTTGCATGACAATATCTGGGAGGCGTGCAAGTCCGCCCGTCAACGATACCACGAACCGAACTACGCGTGTCGCAGGTGGCAGAAAAGGCAGAAAAGCGAGGAAGCCGCGCCACCAGTCGTTCCCGAGCAATGACCAGCTAGCTTCGATCGTGATCGACTCGAGGTGCGTGCATTCCTGCAGCGAGGAAAGATCTGACAGTCGAATGAGTTAACCTATGTGCAGCCTCGCAGGTACAACTGCAGCTCACCAGAAATAGTGTCGAAGGAGCGGTAGTCCGGCTGAACCTCGAGGCTCCGAATGGTTGATCCCGCAATACGAAGTAGGTGGCTCAAGTCATCCAGGTCTATTGGATCCCATGTTTGATTGAGACTGGCGTTGATGCCTTCGAGTGCCGAGGGCTCCAGGAGAGAGGTCAAGTAACGTAACACATTGCCCGAGATGTTCCAGAAATGAAGGTGTTGCACAGGATGTCTGAGCGGCGGCCATGTGCGGGGTATGAAGTGGTCGTCCACATGGCACAAGTGGACCTCAAGGGTACCGACAGACGCGAAGAGACTGAGGAAGTATGGGATAACATCTGCACAGGCCTGGTAGACACAGAGATACCCGATGTGCCGACCGGAACTCGGTGGCGGAGGCAGGGATGGCGCAGTGGTCATCAGCGTGCCGCCCACGGATAGTGAGCGCAGCTGGGGCAGCTGAACGACAATGGCGGCCACATCTGCCACAGTCGAAGGACAGATCGTGATGCGAAGGACTTGTACGTGTGCTGCGACGCGTGCAGACGATATGATGGGAGCGTGGAATCCGAAGGAAGGGGCCTTCCACGGATCCGGCTGGTCATACGTCTCCACCGAGAAATGCGCACTGAGCGACTTGAACAAGTGGGCGGATGTGCGTGGGAGCCAGGCCTTGCAGACCAAAGAGCAGGCACGAAGGGAGCTTGCATCGTCTTGCATCTCGTCTATGACGCAGTCGAGGAGTTCTGCTGGGAGGACGTTCATCGTGTGCGCTGAGCCGAGAAGGAGAGCAAGCGAGAGGGGACGATGTGCAGAAAGTCGAGCGGCGCGGGATGCTGCTGACACGATTGAGCTACTCTTCATGAGCTCAGATACCATGCGTCCTTGACTTACCAGGTTCGATACCTTGGTATTGGGGACCGTCAGTCTGGCCCTCAGGCTGGTCGTAACTGCGCAGTGCGTAGCCCACGTTCACCCATGAGCCTTAATAGGACCCCGGAGACTAGGAGTAGGGACCCCGGTGCATGGAGCCCTGGCACGTCTAGGTACACGACTCGCGACAGGGGTCTGCTACTACTATGCTTGGGCATATATTGAAGCCGAAGATATCGTTTTAACCCGTACGGACGCATTGGAAAGAGCCTACTCAAGAACAGTGCTGCTTCGCAGACATAAGTGCAGCCACGATTTCCTCCTGCATAAGTACCACGATGATTGAAACCGAGATGCGGCGTCCCTACGCTCACGCCGGCAGTGTCTTGACGTAGGTCAAAACATCGTAGATGGAGTCTTACGCGGTGCTGCGGTGGTGAACAAAGTCACCATAGGCGGCATTTAGTTGTACAAATTCAAGCGTTCTAGACCCGCGATTTCAGCAGCAGCAGGATTGCAACAAAAACGCATCTCAGCAAGACTCATATGCATCGCCGAGCGAGCTCAGTCAGCATCATATGGGGCCCAGATTTGGCTTTTGCATGAGGAGGAGGAGGTGCATGAGAACCTCCACCCGCCGATCCGTACGCTCATGGTGATCACGCGGGCGAGCGGGCTCACATTCGTTGGCCGAGCCGAACGGCCCAGCGTGCGATGGTGGATATCTTGATGCAGTGAGCTACGCAGTGACAATAAGACGAGAGGAGGCGGACTACAGGACGTGACTCGAGGATAAGCGTTGTGCGCCGCGGCGGGTGTGTACGCTCGCTCTGAACGACCGACCGGCCCATTGACGGAAGGGACAACGTCCGCGAGAGCGACAACTTGCTCATACCTGCGCCTACTAGGCAGCCTCGAATGGAAGTGAAAGTGAGCAGCTTACCATTCTGCGGTACCGAATGCCTCCTGTCAGGACCGCTTTGGCTCTCAGAGGTGGTTCGAATGCGAGAAGGTAGTGGCAAAGGTCGCGAGCATTGCCAGGCGCCATTTCATATACCAGGACCCCGTGTACTCTGATCTCGCGCCAAGGTGAAGCCTAGGAAAACACGGAACCTTGCGCTCGCCAGTCGCAGTAGGGACACGCGGTCTTTCATGGACGACAGCAGACTGCGAGGAATATTGTATCTTGTCCGGATCAATATGCGTTTTTCGCGCACTGCTGGCTCACGACCAGGACGACATTACTTTGACACTGCTCATCGGAACCAATACCCAGGCCTTGGAAGCGACAGAGCGACGATAGACGACGTGAGTCTGCTACACGTCGCTCGAGTGCTAGTAGTTTATATATGCCGAGGGCGGTACCGTCTCGCGCGGCAGTTAACGAGGAGAATCGAGACGCCCTAGCAACATTATCAAAGCAGCGCAATATGGCTAATATATAACACATACAGCTTAATTCAATTGTTACGATACCAGCTGACAGCCTGTCACAAGTCGTGGCTAGGGACCGGACGCGGGTACGCGGACGCGTCGGGCTTTGAGTATTTGAGTAGTCACGTGGTCGTGGTCGTATTATACTCCGCGCGTTCGAACCCTGCGACCGCCTTCGACTTTGACGTCTTGACCACGACCACCATGCAAAATACGAGCAGCCGCTTCGGCTCGCTCAATCTTGCCCGCGGGCCCTCTGCTCATCTTGTAGGATGGGACTTGGGGAAGACTATACATGTAGTCCTTCGTTTCTCCAAGCTTTCTTCGCCGCATTCTGGTGTGGGTGCGAGTCACAGTGCACAGACGGTCTGCCCTGTCGACCTCTTCGTGCTTGCCCTTCGCTATCTGCAACATTCTCGATACAATGCGACATCCAGTGAGCACGAGGCATGCGCTCGTGTGACGATGAGAACGACGTGACGGAGGGTCAGAGGGAAGGCAGTCGACTCTGTACGTCCCTTTTGCATATTCCAGCGTCTTATCACTTGCTTACAAGTCGCAGACCATAGCGTTGACCATGACTTCTCTGTCTGCTCCCCAGCGCGCCCGTTTACGCCTTAGCGACTGCAGTGAAGCTTTCCGTGAAGATGTATCATTCCTCCCAGTCCTCCAAACGCTGTCTTGCCGCCATCACCCTTTTCGACACCCCTGCGCAGGCGGGACGATCCCAGCTTTCGACCTAGTCATACGAGCGTAGCCTATCTTCCCTGGCTATGCGAACTATACCTCCTCCGGAGTTCGTAGAGTTGTAAGGAAGAGCGATGGTGCTGGACAAGGGACCGCCGGAGCAAGATCTGGTATGTTGTACTTGCAAGATCTGGCTGCTCATGACGCGTTGACAGACTACAGAATCTACTCTCCGGTCTTGCCTCCTACCACTGTACATATCAAACACCAGCTCGTCCTTGTAGCAGCCCCTCTCCGTCTATCGTTCGGTCAGGTCAACCTGCACGCATGTTCGAGACCCTCCGACGACGCACGTCCGGACAGAACATCCTTCGCGTCGCACGAATGCCGCTATAGAAGCCAAGTAGGCAAACGTTCTGCATTATGCCCATGCTCCGCAGCACCTCCTACCTGGAATCGGAAAGCGCAGGAAGAACCATGACGAACACGGCGGTCCCGGGCGCGACTATGTCCTCCATCCGCCCTGTTGTCACGGTGATTGCCAGTGTCAAGCTCCTTTGCAGCAGAAGAGTTGAATCAAAGCATACATCGGCCCTTGGAACGACGCATGCGCAAACAGCACTTCGTCAGGTACGTCCTGTGTCCCAAACGCGATCTCCAGCTCTCATACGCTACCCTGCATAGCTGCAGCGGGCGTACTTCGTCTTGCATGGGCCTACGCAGTGCACGGGCGACGGCGATACTCCTACCGCTCGGGATGCTGTTTCGCTTCGAAACGCTATTTGTAACCGACAGCCCTTCGACGCATCCTTTGTTAGTGCCCCGACGCCCCCTGGGGTCAGCATTTCCTAGGTAAGCCGAGGACCCCACAACATACCGGCATGTGGATATTTATGCGCGCCCGCAGGCACGTCGCCCGGTCCTACGAACGGGCAGCGCCGCGCCCTCTTCGTCTCCAAACACTACCGCAGCGGAAGAGACGGGCACTCGAGAAGGCTGTTGCTAGCAGGATGGCACATCGGCGGCGGGTCTCCCAGCAAGCACCGCGCGAGCGACTCGCTTGCGCTGCGGATACGACCAGTACACCCATCCCTGTACGCCTAAAAGTGAATATATGATTACATCTAGCAAACTCGATGACAGACTTCGCACGCGATATCCTTGACCGTGGGCAGTGACATTGTGCAGACTCGGTTTGGACTATTCACTCCCGCGAGACGCGCTCGTTGGACCCTTGCCAAGCTTCGGCCACTGATCGACATCGGAGCCCCGAAGAACTCGCGCATGCTTCCAATCCATTCGAACGTCGACGTGCCAGGC
Source organism: Phanerochaete sordida (assembly GCA_019973155.2). Taxonomy (NCBI): domain Eukaryota; kingdom Fungi; phylum Basidiomycota; class Agaricomycetes; order Polyporales; family Phanerochaetaceae; genus Phanerochaete; species Phanerochaete sordida. Next base: position 79,685 of record BPQB01000048.1, read on the forward strand.
AGCGAATCTATACGTCAACTCCTTCGCCCTCTCGCCCTCTGTTCTTTGTCCTGTCGTCCTCAGCCTCTTCATCTCAGTGACTTAGCGCGGTGATACGCCGTGCTCTCATACGCCAACGACATGGAGACGGACTTGCGCGCCTGCAGGTGCTGCTCGGATGTAAGCTCTGGCAGATCACCGTATGAGTCGACTCTGACACGATTGCAGAAGGGCGTGGCCGACCAGCCGAGCACAAATGCACCCAACCCCTGGAAGACGATGGTGGACACCGTGCGCGACGCGGACTTGCGCAAGGTGGCAGACGCGAAGGAGGATCTCGACACCCTCCTCGTCTTCGTGCGCGATCCCTCCCCATACTCCGCCCTCCCGCTGACCCGATGGCACAGGCCGGACTGTTCTCGGCCGTGGTCACGACGTTCGTCGTCGACAGCTATGCGAGCCTCCAGCCCGACAACACGGGCGAGCTCGTCTTCCTCATGCGCCAGTCGCTCTCCCAGTACTACACCTTCGCGGACGGCGTCCTGCGCCCCGCGGTCCCCTTCCCCAGCGACACGGCCTTCGAAGCGCCGCTCTGGGCACTGCGCGTCAACGGGCTCTGGTTCGCAAGTCTCATCGTCAGCCTCTCCACCGCGTCCTTCGGCATGCTCGTGAAGCAGTGGCTGAACGAGTATGTCGCGATGGACTGGATCACGCCTGAAGAGCAGCTGCGCGCGCGCCAGTTCCGACACCGCGGTCTCGAGGATTGGAAAGTCTACGAGATCGCGGCGATGCTTCCTCTGCTCCTCCACGTATCCCTCGGACTGTTCTTCGTCGGCCTGTGCTTCTACACCGCCGCGGCGAACGACCTCATTGGCCGGTCTACGTTTCCTCTCGTCGCCGGCTGGGCATTCTTTGCCCTCTTGTCCATCATCGCGCCGCTCGCCTCACCCCGATGCCCGTACAAGATCGCGATTTTCAAGAGTGCACTGCGCGTCGGGCGGCGCTATGCTACGCCAGCTGTGAGATCGCTCGGCTCTGCCCTATGGGTTGTCTGTTGCGGGGTGGTGACCCCGATCCAGGACGGCATCAATTGCCTTGGACGTTTGCTGGCCTCGCTCTACTGGTATTGGGATCGATCCATAGAGAACGCAGTAAACAGCATATGGAACTCTGACTCGTGGAGTCAGTTGTCTTCCTGCTGTTACACCTGCTTCCTGGTCTGTTTGCCCCACATCCTGATAGGCACTCTACTCGTCATGGCTGTGGTACTGCCAGTGATAAGTCTGTTTCTGGTTACCGCTGTCCTCGGCTGTCTGTTTTGGATCTGCTACACTGTCCTTGTCAAGCTGAAGAGACTCGCCGACTTAGCCGACCAGGAGGAGGTAGATATCATGCGACAACCGTATGCGGCGGACGAGCTACTGCTGTCGATCGACAAAGTGATCGTCAACGACGGTCCTGTCCTCGAGACGATGGCAGCAGTACTCAGACAGGCCCGTGCTCCTCCGGCGTCCGCCGGTGCTTTTGTCCTCGGGTGCATCCGTCACCGTATCGGTGCCGCGAGTGGTCGCCAATGGATGCCCAGCGTCGATGGGCGCATTTGGAGTAGACTGGACTCACGGATGCTGTCTGACAACGCGTGGAACATCCTCATGGGACTCGCCGCGGACGTTCTCCAGCCTACTATCGCTGCGGCCGCTGATAGCGCTCGTACGCAGCCCGGTGTGCATAGCATACATCTTGCGAACTGTGCTGTCCTGCTGCTATCGTCCTCAGCAGGTCGGCCTTTGCCTGAGCCCGCAAAGTCATGGGCCCACGAGGCTGCCACAAGGATCAAAATGCTCGAGCTCTCCATCGATGTCCTTGTCTTTTGGTCGCCGGGCGATATCCTCAACATCCTTTGGACCTCCTTTGCGTGCGTCGAGCACATTCCTCAACCCAACGCCCACCATCGTGTATGGGATCATATCCCCCAACTCGATAATCATACCCCCACTGATCTCCAGGAGATAACCTGCCGAATCCTTCTTGGTAGAGCTCCAGATATTTGGAACTCTATCGGCGAGATCGTCAGCGAGGCCAACTTGATGTTGCTCTACATCCTTGGAGCCGCACCTCCCGACCTTCTCACTGCAGATGCAGGGCGGAGCCTCTCTGATAATTCATATCACAAAGGCCGACAAGTATACCAAATCGGCCATATTTTAGACCAGCTCCCACAAGGTGATATACAAATCGCCCTTCCCCTGGCTTCCATTTTGGCAAAACACCCTAGCCTTACCAGCCGCGCTCTTAAACTCTACAGCATCTTCGTCACTGGCTCGCTACTCGAGTGTACCCCGCTCTGGGAGCTCATTCGTGAGTATAACATCGATAAAATGCGTTCACCTGCTGTCCAGCGCATACTGCGAGATGCTTGGCAGCTCCTGCTACAGTGCGCCGAGTCGACCACCCCCGATAGCAGCGCACACCTCCAGGACCGCGATTTCATTAACCTTTGCCTTGTGCTTGTGCAACCTACGCTTCTTCGTAGCTTAGGCAGGTCTGATCCTGTCAGCGACTGGACAACACTGGTGCCGGTGCTCACGCGGATTGTGGACGACGGGACTCTCCTCAAGGAGGATCAAACTCTATTCAGGAGACGGAGCAGACGAGCAATGTCGGAGCAGGAGCGATCGACCCCTTTCCTCGCAGCCCTCGCACTGGGGAGATTACCACCGAATGATGCAGAGTTTCCCCCACTTCTGCGAGACATTCTTGCCCAGCTGGCTGCGCATGTGCCTAGGCACCTACGTTTGCGCGAGGGCGCAGGTTCACTTGCCCCGGGTACGGTGCTCGATCGCCGGGTAGAGGCCGCACACCCCTCTGCGGCCGTCCTAGAGGAGGGACTTGCGTCGCCGATGGCTTTGGCGTCGGAGGCAGCCCCACCCATCTCGCTTCAGCCCCTCGCAGGCGCGATGATGAATACGAACGGCAACGAGCCAGGAAGCAGAGTACGAGAGATGCATGTAATCGACCGGTCGCGCCCGCATCCCGTGCCTCCGCGCAGTGGCGCAAGCATAGTACGTGTTTCACGTGGAGAGCTCGCGATACATCGTTCGCTCACATGCGGCCAGGAAGCTCGTTCGGATTCTGGCAAGGACGTGGCCCCTGCTCTCACACCTGTGAACGCCCTCATGTCTGGCGAGGGCGCCGCACCTCTTGGAGACGAAGTGCAGGACCGGGACACCGCAGACGCAGCGCTTGAGGAATGGAGCGGTGCCGAAGACCATCCGCAGGACAGTAGCACCGGGGACAAAACCTGAACTTGTGGGTTTCTGGCGGTTTGTATACAAGAGCGCGTATCTCATTCCGAGGTTCGAGCACACAGGGACTGATCGTCGGCATCCTGCAACCCATAAAGTATGAGACACTGGGATCTGCTGCTGTATAGACATACATTATATTATCGAAAACACGATCACCGAGAACTGGCTGCATGGGCCGCAGAATAAATCTAAATACTCAAACACGGTCCTGCGCCGTAGACAGGAAGCTAGCGCTGCTACATTTCCTCCTATATATCGCCATACTCGGGATCAGAGTTTGGGGGAGAATCTTCTTCGCCAACGGTGATCTGCGGACACTTGAGGGTCAAGCAATGTTTCAGCGCACCGCTGATGATGCTTTGTGCATCGCAGTAATTCTATCGCGCGGTGTAAGTTGGCGGCGCCTCCTCATAGCATGGCGTTGCGCTCGATGCTTCCGGAGGTCTATCAGAGAGCAGCGCCTTCTCCGGGATTTTTCCGCTTGCAGAAGAACCCGTAGCTACATGAGCTTCGGTCAGCACTCGCACACTCTCGGTCGAAACTGTCACTCACCGGGCGGTACATACGGCGTACTCGGGGTATAAGGCAGGTCCTCTGGGACGACGTCTTGCGCACGACGACGGCGCCTTCTCTTCACAAAGACCACGAACGCAAGCACCGCGACGACGACCGCGGCGCATGGTAGGAGCACCGCCGGGAGGAGCACCCGCAGCTCCGTCCGCGCGCGCGCAGGCATGCTCGGTGCCACCGCGGTGGGGACCGCACTGGACGGGCTGGGCGCGTACTGCACGTAGTCGATGCAGAGGCCCGGCCCCGCAGCGGTGGCGCGCAGCGTGTGCGCGCCGAGGGGCACCGCGCCCGAGTCAAAGAAGACGCGCTGCGGGACGTACGCGTCGCTGTCTGCGCTCGTAAAACGCGTCGGCGCGCCGTCGTCGAGCGTGTACGTCGCGGACGACGGCATGTGCGGCTCCAGGCAGCCGTACACGCTCACTGCGGTCCCTGACGGGGCGTGAGACTGCGTGCATTTTATAGCGTGAGCATGAGGCGCACCGTTGAACTGGAAGACGAACCCTGCGCCGGCAGACGTAGAAGTGGTGGTGGTGCTGTGGAGGGTCTCAGCGTGTGACCGCACATTTCAGTAGTGCGGCTTACTGATTGAAGTCTGACGAGTCCGCGGTATGATTGAGGCTCCATCCTCCGGAGTACACGATAGCGGAATTCGCGTCGTCTACGGTAGTGCCCAGCATTTCGGCGGCACGTGAGAGCTCGCAGCGAGGAGAGAGAGAGCCCTACCTCAGCCGACGTTCCATTATATATCCGGCTCCATCGCCATTAGCAGTCAATCAAGGGATGCGTCTCGACCCTGTCGACATCCAGCTCTGTTTGCCGGAATGCTTCGACTCTGCGGCAAAGAGTAATCAGCTTCGGAGATGGGGATTGGCGAGAAGCTTCCTAGCGCATGGCGTCTGCCCGGCGGTGTGGGAGCACTTAGACGATGCTGTGCAGCATATGCTATGCAAACACTTCGGTTGACGTCAGGGACATTACAGGTGATATGCATCAGCAGTCTGGCCTTATCTCTCCCAGTGATCTGCTGAGCAGAATACCTAGGGATGGACTGCCGCCTCCACGCTCTCCTCGCATCAGCAGTCCACCTGTCAACCACACACATGGTCTACGTGAGTCTTCGGAGACCTTTGGGCAGCGAACTCGGAGACGGTGGCCGGCACCATTTGATCTTCCCATTTCGACGTGCTATACGTCCGAGTGCGTCGTACATCGTTTGTAGGCCTCCGGTAGCAACATATAATAAGTCATCTTGGTTACTACTGGCCCTTCCGAGACTACTGGATAGTCTTAAGCGTCTTTCAGAGAGAAGGCAGGCCGCCAGAGGACCACGTCCGCCCGAGGTAACAGCAACGGAGTACTCACCAACAAACTAGTAAGTCCGTGACGGGACGACAATGGTGTACGACGGCACAATCTGGCGTCATCGCGACGTTACATATCGCGCTGCGCGTACGCGTGATCCCAAGCCTCGCGTGTCGTGACAACAAAGGTGCTGTTGAGCACAGCGGAGAGCAGTCGCAGTGACGCGGACGAGGTCGGCGCGCCTACGCGTCTGTCGTTGAAGACTTTGACGATAGAAAGCGTTGACCAGAATATATCTAGCTCACGGTAGACAAAAGGACTGCAACATACGGCGACGATGGGAGCAGTGGTCAAGTGGCGGCCGCGGTCACCGTCGACGAGTCTGCAAGGGTGAGGACCCCGAAGAGTGGATTCGCGTGCCGGGACCCCGGAGATCACCAAAGGCAGCCCGATCCTGCTGCAGTGCGACGCGAATATATTGAAGCCAGGATCACCGGGATACATGTAACGGAAACTACTTGAAAACAGTCTTGCACCGTAGACGAGAAGGTAGCGCAGCCAGGATCGCCTCCTGTAGATCGCGGTATTCGGGAGCAGAAATGGGACGCGCATCCTTTTCGTCGACGGTAATCCGCAGACACTCGAGGCCGAAGCAATGTTCCAGTGCACTGCCGACCGTTCTCCACTCCACGGCGCGCAGGACATTGCGGATGTCGGATACCGGATGACCGTACACCGGGCGTGTTATAATCCGTACTACGCGTATATGCGGGGGCAGCACAGCCAGAAAAGCGAGCATTTCGCGCCACCAGTCGCTTTCGAAGTATAAGCGCCACTCGAAGGCGATAGTGAGCGACTCGAGGCGTGTGCACGCCTGCAGTGCAGAAAGATCTGCTAATTAAGTGCCATTCAGCTCTGTGTGCATTCGTCAGAGTAGCTGTGGCTCACCGACTCCGTGATGCCATCCTGAATCGCCTATATTAATGGTTAGGTCGCGTAGAGCGGGTCTCGCGGTTCGAAAGAGTTGATTCAAATCAGCTGGGCTCAGCGGCAGTATTGGCCAGGAGATCCGAAGGTTCGCGCTTTCGAGCACCGCGGGGTCCAGGAGCTCGATGACGTGCCCAAAGTCGCCCTTCTGGATATACCCCCGGACATAAAAGCATCGTACAGGGTACACGTGCTGTAGTGGGGCCGGCTCGTTATGTATTGCTTTACAAGTGGAAATCTTGAGAGTGCCGACGGAGGCAAAAAGACCGAGAAAGTATGGGATGACGTCCAGGTGTACATCGCTGACACTCAAGCATTCTAGACGTCTACCAGAGCACGGCGGGGGTGCGCGTGAGGTGACAGGGTCCATCATCGTGCCGCGCACGGATAGCGAGCGTAACTGCGGCAGCTGAGTGGCAATAGTGGCCACTTCCGCCATGGATTCGGTGTCGAGCGTGATCTTGAGGTTCTGTACGCGTGTAAACACTCGCGGAGACGTCGTCATGAGCGTACTGAAATCTTCCACAAAGACCTTTTGTCGCGGTGGCCAGCAGCCAGACACCCAGATGTTCACTCTCAGTGATCTGAACAGATGGGCAGAGCTCTGCCGGAGCCATGTCTTGCAGACCAAGGAGCAGATCTTGAGCGATAGCTTGTCATCCCTCAACTTGTCGATAACGAGGTCGACAAGCTCTACGGGGAGAGCGTCCATCGAGTGTTGGCGACCGAGCAGGGGTAGTGGCAAACGACGAACACCAAGACGAACACTAAGTGGCCACGCACATGTAGGCAGGGCGAATGAGTGAATTCCGCTATACTGAGAGATAGTATCACAGCTTACCACGATCAAAAGGAGTTTTGAGAGGCCACCGTCGAACGTGAACATAGACGTATGACCACCGGAGCCCTGGTTGATATCGTTGGAGCGTCGAGACCCCGGAGACTTCGAACCGGCGCCCGGGACCCCAGAGTGCAGAGGTACGGTGACAACATCGAGCACATGGCGTTCGCGATGCCCGCGGGTGGATTCTTTTCTGTGCGAGAGGCTGAGCATGCCCTTGTTCCCCGCACACAGAATGCTTACCGTAGTCTGTAGTCGAGTCAATCACGAGCAACCGCAAGCTGCGCTCGTTTACGATCACCGCTCCGCGTTATAACGCGTGCTCTTCCGCCCATGAGGTCCTCCGCACGCTGCCCGCCGGCGTACGCGACACCAAAATGCACCTCGTCGCAAATCTTGACGATGAAAAGTACAATGACGGGCCCGACATGTCGACGTTCGGCTGGCAAGGGATGGACAAGATGCTCGCAGTGCCCGCCGGCGGGGCTCGCGGTGCTGGACGTGAACGTGGTACGTATGGAGGAGAATCGCTATTGGGAGCTGTGCGACAGAAAGCAGATGGTGATACGCGCAAAGATATCGATAGGCTGGGGCGTGTCCTCAATATAAGGTATACGTGGAAGGTGTGCGTATCGCGATGTTTTCTTCGGTGGGTGTATGAGCGATGCGACAGGTGACTCATTTTATTGGACCGCGACGGGGCTCGCTATGAATATCTCGTCTGGTCCACTGCAAGTAGTGGGGCAAGGAGATTTAAATATAAACAGTAGATGACATACAAAAGGAAGCGAGTGACCGCGGCGCACATACACGGAAAGGTCTACTTGAAAACGATCCTGCTCCTGAGGTGCCCCGGCAGCTTTCCCAGAATGTCGTCTTGGACGTCGCGATCTCGCGCAAGGTCTATTGAGTCGCAGTTAAAGTCGCAAGCCTCGATCTGCAGATGTTCGAGTGTGTTGAGATGTTGTAATGCGCGGCCGACTGCGTTCCAGTCGAGCGTCCGCAGGACGTCACGGGCGTCCTGGGCCTCTCGAAGAGCCCCGCAGTTCGTACGGAGGCGTACCGCTCGAACACCGGGAGGCAGAGACGATAGAGGACCGAGGATAGCGCGCCAAGAGGCATGGTCGAAACGAGCCTCGCGTCGCGCGGTGATGTTGAACGACTTGAGGAGGGGGCACGCACGGAGCGCAGGAGTGCCTGTCGGAAGCGATGAATGAAAACCAGCTTCGAAGCAGCTATCGTGGCACGTACCTAGCAGGATCTCCTTGAAGAAAGGGTCCATGCGGTACTCCAATTCACGGATATGCGCACCCAGGACGTGAAAGAAATGGTTGACATCCCCCGCTGACGGCGTCGGATAGTTGACTGGAAGGTCGAGGAGAATACTTTCGAGGGTAGACGGCTCGACGAGCCTGCTCACTTCGCGCAACGCAGGGCCGTCCCAGCCCAAGATCGCGAGGCGCTTGACGCGGTAGGTGTGCGGCACGGGGCCTGCTTTGCCGGTGCAGCGGTGTATGTCGAGCGAGCCGGCGGAGGCGAAGCCACCGAGGAAGTAAGCAACGATGTCCATAGGCACCGCCCGGATCCTCAGATGCTCAACATGTCGCTTGACCGACGGTGTCGCGGGTGGGTAGGCGCGGCGGTCTAGCACCGTGGCCGAAACGGTGAGGGACTGCAGCGCCGGCAGGTGTTCGAGGAGAAGGGCGACTTTCGCGAGGGTCGAGGGATCGACAGTGACATCGAGAACTTCGATGCTCGTGGACATGCGCTCGGAGGACAGTACGCTGTCGCAAAAGTGCAGCAGCGCGGCGTGGTTGTAGTACGGGTTGGGGACTCTGAAGGAACGAAAGAGGTGCTTCGAGGACCGAGAAACCAACGATTTGCACACCAGAGAGCAGCTACGCAGGTCGTGATAGTCCGATCGAAGCTCGTCTACGATGAGCTCAATGAGCTCCAGCGGAAGAGCCCCCATGGTGGAGGAGAGAGTCGAACCTGGGGCGCCTACTTAGAACTGGCGGGAGAGGAGCTTGGGCGGCTCTGCTCGAATATACACACCGAGCGCAGCTCGACTTTATGACCTATCACCAGCAAGGCCCAGCAAGGCCTGGTCAATACTGCGGCCTCCTACAATATTGTCGCTGAAATTGAGTGATATACAAACATACATCGAAACCATAGCCATCAGGAACATGTATGCGAGAATGACTTCAGTACTCGAAGACGATCTTGCTCCGCAGACGAGAAGGCAGCGCAGCGACAATTACTTCCTGCAACTCGCTGTCCTCGAGGACGGAGATTGGAGGAGGATCATAGCATTCAACGGCCACCCGCAGACACTCGAGGCCCGTGCAGTGTTCCAGCGCACCACCCACCGCGCTCCACTCGAGCCCGTACAGGGCATCGCGGAGGGCGAACGCCCAGTAGTCACATATCACGATCCGGACCACGCGGATGTGCTGGGGCAACGCAGGGAGAAAAGCGAGGAGCCCGCGCCACCAGTCGCTTTCAATACAGTGATAGTTGGTTCTGACCGTGAACGACTCGAGGCGCGGGAATGCCTGCAGCGAATCCGAAAGAGCTGGAGGGTTGAGCGTGAGCGTCCACACTCGTTGCAGGAGCTATAGCTCACCATCAGAAGGGACCCATAGACGATCGGCCAGTGTGATCTTCAGGTGCCGCGTTGTTGGCCCCGCGACGAGAAGAAGTCCGATCAGGTCGTTTGGTTCTATCGTTCTCAACGCCGGCGACATGCTGACGTCGGCGCTCTCGAGCCTTGAGGGCTCCAGAAGCGCAGTAACGTAGCGCAAGGTGTCGCCTGGGATGTGTGAAGCGCAGAAGTTCCGCACAAGGTACTTGCGCTGCGAGCGTGCGGGGGGCATACTCCAATTCATAACGCATGTGGAGACCTCAAGGGTGCCGACGGAGGAGAAGAGACCTAGGAAGTAAGGTACGACGTCCGCACGCACATACCCGACGTCTAGATGCTCTATATGTCGGCCGGAACACGGGAGCGCATCCGTAGGTGGTGAGGTGCTCGTCATGCCGCTGCTCACAGATAACGAGCGCAGGTGGGGCAGCTGGAGGGCAATAGTGGCCACGTCGGCCACTGACGAAGTCCGAATCGACATCGTGAGGTTCTGGATATGTGTGGACACACGCGGCGATGTCGCTATAAGGCCGCAGAATTCGTAGAATGGGGTCTTCCACAGATCTGGCTGACCAGCAGTGCCAATGTTGAACCGCGCCCTGAGGGACTTGAACAGATGAGCGGAGGGGCGCGGCGCCCAAGACTTGCAGACCAAGGAGCAGCTGCGCAGGGAATATCGATCGTCTTGCAGCTCGTATATAACAAGATCAACCAGTTCTGCAGGGAGGGTGTTCATCGTGAACACTGGGTAGGGAGACGCGCGGCGTAGGATACACTGGGATGATTCAGCTACTCTTCACGACAGAGAGAAAGTGTAGCTCACAGCGTTCGAGCCTCGAGCCACAGGCTAAGATGCTGGCGACGCTGTCAGAACTATGCGTCGAGAATGGAAGTGGTGCAGGTCGCGACCGCGGCCACCGTCGCACCTAGATGGACAGTGAGGACCCCGAAAACTTGGTTGGAGCGCCGGAGACCCCGGAGCGCGAGGTGATGACCTTTCCGCCCAGGCTCACGCCAACGGTGTCGTGACGACGAGAAATGGATGCTGAGCACAATTTAAACGGAATCGTGAGCGGTGGAGTGAAGTCATGGGCGCTGTCGTAGAATATATGCCTGAGCTGGCCAGGATCCACAGGAGACTTCGCGTGCGTTCGAAAGCTGGTGCTATGAGCCCGAGGGTGTGGAGGCTGCTGGACAGTAGAGCGCGGCAGGGATGCAACCCATAGACCCGGGCTCTTCGCTTGGGTCCGATGAGCAGCTTGGGGGGCCGGCACGTCTCTCCTGCGTAGGAGGAACATCGTGGCGGGCCTGCAAACGCCGAGGATGGCGTCATGACCCGGTCTGCGGGCGCGAGAGAGCCGGATAATCCAGAAAGCGGTGGTGGATATTGCGGTGGTACTTGTAGCTGCGGCGAGACTGGAGGCAGCAGTATATTTGTGGGCGCAGACGGAAGACCGCACTTCGAGTGACTTGACGAGAAGCACCGAGACTCGCGCGCGCGAAGCTCTGCGTATAAAGGAAAAGTCTTCATTGGAGTGTTGTAAAATCGCTGCGAAGCACGCCCACGACCTGGTTGACGAATGCTCCCGCAAGCACGCCGTTCACGCGGATGTGGTCGACAGGACACCGTCGGACGACGTCGGGCCTCTGGACATAGTCTCATGCGTGAGCCAGCTACGTGTGCCAAATTAAGTGTTCAGCTTACCGCTCTGGTGAGATCACGAATCTCTGGCCAGCGTCGCTGCGACGTTCGAGTCGAAAGCGGGAAAGAAGCGGCAGCGAAGACGAGCCAGCCCGAAACCGGTTCTCTGGCTCAAGTCTACGCGTGTCAGGGGGCTTCTTACGCCAGAATGGGTGTCCAGCGTACCTTTCTGAGAGTTCCTTGCTCGAGCTAGCGCCACGGTGATGACGGGCGGTCGAAAAGGGGAACGAAGCGCGAAGACGCACCGGTACCTTCAAGGGCGCCAATGGTGTGCCAGGACCCCAGAGAGTCGGGACCGTCGCTGGAGGTCGCGAAGGAGTCTCTCAAGCCAGTCCCTCCACAACGTTCTCGTACTCGGTGAAGAAGTGAAAAAACTCTCCAGAGGAGTTCCGATTAAGTACAATTACAAGATTACAAGTACAGCAGCGCATAGCGACTGACAGCAAACAACAGGGGTACACACATATGAATAAAGAGTCTCGTGAACGGAGCGTGCAAGCATTAAGTAAGTAAGCGATGCGGAAGGCCCGTCTATCTCTACTCTATGCGGCCTACGCGTGCCCGGCGCCGCCGGGCGCGTACGTCTTCTCGCCGGTGCTCTCGTGGTCGTACAGCGGCGGGAGCGGCTCGACGCGCATGCGGAAGATGTAGCGCTTGATGTTGCGCGGGAGCGCCTTGAGCTGGTACGCGGCGTGCACGTGTGTCGGCACGCTGAAGACCTGGTCGAGCTCCTCGAGCGAGAGCGCCTTCGTCTCGGGCACGAAGAGCAGGATGAGCACGAAGCCGATCGCGTTCCAGCCCGCGTACCACCCGAACGCGCCCTGCGGCTTGAACGCGCCGAGCAGGCGCGGGAACGTGATCGCGACGACGAAGTTGCTGCGCGGGAGGTCAGCGCGCGCGCGAGTGCAGCAGGGGACGACGGCACTTACAAGAACCAGAGGACAGACGTCGCGAGCGACATGCCGATGTCGCGCACCGCGAGCGGGTACGCCTCGGCCGAGTACGTGAACGGCACGGGGCCCTCGCCGGGCGAGTACGCCATGCCGAAGAGGTAGATGCCGAGCGCGACGACGGCGAGACGCGCCTTGTCGGCGGGGATCCAGAACGCGAAGCCGGTCATGAGCAGGAAGAGCGCCATGAGCGGGAACGTCGTGAGCAGCAGGTTGCGGCGGCCGAAGGTGTCGATGGTGTACACGGCGGGGAACGCGAAGATCCAGTTGATGAGGCCGAAGCCGAAGGACGCGAGGAGGGACTGGATCTGGTTGAAGCCGGACTGCGAGAAGATGTTCGACGAGTAGTACGCGATGACGTTGACGCCGCAGAACTGCTGGAGGAACATGACGATCGTCGACGCGAGCGCGGCGCGGCGGTTGCGCGGGACGGTGAAGAGCTCGCGGAAGCCGGGCTTGCTGCCCTCGATCTCCTTCTCGGCCTCGAGCAGGACGTGGATGTAGTACAGGTCGCGCGCGGCCTGGAGCGGCGTGTTGCGGAGGCGGCGGAGCGAGTCGTACGCCTGCGCGTAGCGGCCCTTGGACATCAGCCAGCGCGGCGACTCGGGGCAGTACAGGACCTGGCTCATGATGACGAGCGCGGGGATGCCGGCCTGCAGAGGACGTCAGACGGTGCGCGACGCGAGGGCGACGGAGGTACGTACACTAGCAAGCATGAGGCGCCAGTTGAGACCCTTGATGTTGTGCTTGTCGGGGACGTGGAAGAACGCGAGGTCCATGACGTTGCCGATCATGATACCGAAGGCCGTCCACATCTGCCTGCGAGAGCGTGAGCCACAGCGCGCGTCCGTCGTCACAAGAGCACTTACCACATCATGACGAGCGCACCACGGATGACCGCCGGCGCGCACTCGGCGGCGTACACGGGGACCGTCGTCGACTTGGGGCCGATGCCGAAGCCGAGGATGAGGCGGGCGACGAAGAGGTGCTGCCACGAGTTCGTGACGCCCTGCCAGATGCAGGTCGCGAACGAGAGGAAGGCGGTGAGGAAGATGGTGCCGCGGCGGCCGAGGTACTTGTTGAGGGGCGCGGTGAGCCAGCAGGAGATGACGCCGCAGGTGAGGTAGGGCGCGGAGTTGACGAGGCCGAGCAGCCACTGGTTGCGGCCGGCGTTGCCGTCGGTCGCGTTGGGGTCGATGCCGAACTGGCCGGCAAAGAACAGGTTCGCGCCGTTGATCACGGACTCGTCCATCTGCGCGCGGTTGGGTCAGTACGCGAGGAATACGCGCAAAGGGAAGGGGCCACTCACACCCTGGACGGCGGCGGCGAGCGAGCAGAGGATGACGAGGTAGTAGAGCTGCCAGGGCTGGTCCCAGCGGTGCGTGCTCTCGCGGCGGATCGCGTTCTTGTCCTCCTCGGAGAGCTGCGTGAGGTTCTCGAAGCCGGCGGGGTCCTGCGCGACGAGGGCGCCCTTCTGGAGCTCCTCGGTGATGTGCTCGAGGCCGTGGGTGCGCGCGAACTTGGCGGCGTCGGCCATGAGCTGGTCGTGCGGGATGCCCTCGAGCGGGTTGATGAGCTTCGCGTAGGTGTTGTTGTTGACCGTGTCGATGTGGCGGACGGAGGCGGAGTCGGCCTCCGCGACGGCCTTCTCGGACGGCGAGTGTTTCTCGTTTTCGTAAGACATCGTGAGCGGGAGTACGGGGGGCGTGGGGATCGTAAGAGAGTGTCGCTGCTGCCCCGACGTGAACGAGTGGAACTCCAGGCGGCGGCGCGAGGGGTAGAAGACTCGAGGGAGAGGTCACGGGCTTTGACGTCTGCGCGGCGGGGCTCTTTTATACGCGAGGGCCGTGCGAGGCGCACGCATGGCGGGGCCCATCAGAACCTCAGATCTGCCTTTCCTTCTCCACACCGCGACTACGATTTCCCGCGAAGGAAGGTGGGGCGCCGCACTCAATTTTCAGGGGACGCGCGATCGCGGGCCCCGCATGGCAACGTTACCCCGCAGATCTAAGCGCCCCCGCAACGCTCTGCGAGAAAGGCTAACAGCGGGGAGATGTTCAGCTTCGTTCTGCCTCCCGAGACATTGTGCGCCGCACCTGTGTGGCTTTCAGGGCGCGCCTGAACGTGATTGCGCGCGGGCGTGGGCAACCCGCAGGGTGCATGGGAAGGCCGGACACACAGAGGGCGTCCTGGGAGGCCTTGGCGAGGAGACGATCCGTGCGCTGGGCGAGCTCCCGCCGGAGCCTGCGCGCGGCCGGGCGGGCGGCTCAAGGAATGAAGCCGCCACTGCATCGAGATCGACGAGGATCGCGCACGGAATTTGCGTGCGCGGCATGTGCTGGGGGGTCATGTGTCCCGTGTGCCTGGCCTCTGCCTGCTCGCGAACGATCAGCCCAGGATCAGCCTCTGCCCGCGGCGGCAGGCGAGCGAGCGTCGGAGGGCGCAGGCAAAGCGTACGTGACGCGCGCGCGATGACGCTGTGCGCGCCCCGTCGACGTCGGCGCTGCATTCTGCGTGCTCCACGACGGCGAGGAAGGCTCGGGAAGACTTAGCGAAGGCCCCACACGCTTCGTGGCCCTGGGCGAAGCGGCAGTCGGTGCGTCAGCGAGTCGCAGAGGATGCGAGATCTGGGAAGGCGATGGGCCTGGTGCGGCAGAATGTTGACACACGGTCGTTGATTGCAGCATGAGACAGGGCGCGGTCCGGGCGTCGGCCGCAGCGGGAAGGACGGGGAGTGGACAGGAGTGCCGCTTATCGTGCTGCAGCATCCCAGCAGCCTTCCGGGTCATCAAGACGAGGCATCACGAGCGCAGGCTGCACAAGCTTGCTCGCCGTCCCATGTCCTCCTCCCCCGCCTCGCGCTGCCCAGCCCCGGCAGAAAGTCAAAGAAAATTGGCGAGAGGGAGCGAAAATTGCAGCGGATGACGAGCGCCGCGGACAAATTCGGCTCTGCCCAATCGGGCACCACAGCCGTGGTGGCGCGGGCAATCCGCTCCAACGGACCGCTAAACCCGGGGCGGTGCGTCACCTCCGCTTCGGGCGAGCCAACCAGACCTCGTCGTCCTTCGCCTGCTCCGCAACGCCTGCTTATGCGGCTTAGCCCAGGGCGCCGCCCTAGCGCAGATCGCGCGCGCGGGCAGCTGACCTCGCATCCAGACCGCGCGCCCGACGGCGCGGAGCCGCGCCAGCGACAAGCAAACCGCCCCGATCGGCTGGAGCGCAAATGCGCCGCGACGGCCCAGGGACCCGCCGCCAGGCTTCAGGACGAACGGTGCCCCCGCGCGCTAGCAACGATCGACGCCAGGCGGCGGCGCAGCGCGGGCCCGACGGCGCGCCTGCGGTTGCGCTGGGGGTCGCTGGGGCTGCCAGAGCGCGCCCTGGGGCCCCGCGGGCAGCTGCGCCCGCGCTGGCCCAGGTGCGCCCACTGCCGCACCGCAGAGCCAACATGGTGCCCCGCAATGCAGTTTCCCCGTTCCCCGCAGAGTCCTGAAGCTGCCGTGTGCGGCGTGCTACCCACGTCGAAACCGACCAGCGGGCAGGGCCGTTTCAGAATGCGGATACGCTTCATTTGGCTGGCCCGCCCGACGGGCTATAGGAGTGCGCTGAACGTCGTGTCCGACAACGCCCTCTTTGCTGCACACCTCTCACCACACTCGACATAGCCGGAATGTCCTGCGACTCATTTGCACTATTTATCGACCAGCACCTCGACGAGGCAGCGGAGCACGACTGCGATGCTGACAGCAACGTCGACCTTGGGCTGGAGGTTCCGCGGATAGGCGACGTGGGCTACCTCGAGGACGACCACTTCGTGCGGCTGCTCAACGTCCTGCGCCCTTCCAACCACATACTCAACCTGGCTGGCGTACCAGAGCGATACCAGCCGCTAGACATAGAGGATGAGCTCATTGAGAGGAGAACCATCTGCCCTGCCAACGCTGCAGGCGTAGACTCGAGTGTAACGACGCCGTCAGAGCGGGCTGAACCGTGAGTCGCCTTCCGCGCAATCCTACTACTGTGCACGCTGAAGTTCTCTCATACTTCAGGTCGCTATCCCACTTACAAGACCCCACCCGCCCCGCATCCTACACCGAACTCCTGCAGCCCAACGCCGCCGTCTCCTCCTACCTCGTGCAGCACTTCGGCGCCTGGCAGCGCTTCGCGCACACCCTCCAGCTCGGCCGGCGCGACCTCTTCTTCGTCTCCGGCGTCACCTACCCCGCCGCCGGCGCCGCGCCCACGCGCACATCCATCGCGCGCCCGCCACCGGCGTCATCCGCGTGCGCGCCGTCCCGCCGCCTCAGCCTCAGGCGCCCGCGCGCCCGTGACGTCACCGCGCCCGCGACGTCACACACCGCGAAGGACGTCAGCGTCATGCGCACGAAGGTCCTCCGCCGCTCGTCCGCCGGCACAGCCGCGCGCTTCCCCTGGGAGAAGCCCGACGCGCTCGACGCCGTGCTCGCGTACATCTTCGAGGTGCGCCGCGCCGCACACCTTCCATACCTCCCGCTCACCGCACACGTAGAACTCGACGGCGAGCATCGCCATCGCGAGCGACAGCACGCTCCCTGCGCTGCTCGCAGCCTCGCACAGCGCGCAGCACGGCGCTGCACCAGGTGCTCTCCTGAAGGCACTGCGCCCGCGCGTGTATGTGCACCCCTCCGGCGGTACGCCTCCCTTCTCCCTCGTGGCGCCCTTCTGCGGCGCCACAGCGCGAGACGCATGCTGATGCGCCGCACAGCCGGGCAGCTCGCGCACGAGTGGGCCGCGCGGACGTTCTTCCGTGTCTAGGGCCGCGGCTGCGGAGCACGCGCCGCGCGCAGGGCGTGCAGCCGCGGCACGTCCAAGAACACGCACGCGCACGCCCACACACATCGCGGCCACGCCAATCGCGCATGCGAATCGAACATCTCGCGCACGCCAATCGCTCACGCCAATCGAGCGGGCCGCGGGGCGAAGGCAATCGCACAGAGGCAATCGCGCATCGTGCATCGTGCGGATCGCCCAAGGATCGCCAGGGATCGACCAGCCTCGCGGGCTGCACGCCGCGGACCGCGCCAGCACCCCGGACGTGTGTCTTGCGCACACGCGGGCGTGCGTGCCCCGTCCGCGTCGGATGCAGGGGGCCTGCGCGGTGCGGGGGGCTGCCGCCGGCTGCGCGCCCGCGTGACCCCTCCTGCGGGCCCCTCGTGCGTCGGGCCTGTGATTTCGTCCCCGGCGGTTTGGCGTTTGGGTGAGGGTCTTGGCGTTCGGGGTGTCTCCCTGGTGTCGTCTGGTGCGCCGGCGTGTGTGGTGTGCCCCGCCGGGCACTTCCTCGGTGATTTCCTCGGTATTTTGTTGCGGTTTCTCCTCCACCTCTCGGCTACTTTCCTCGCTCGGTCTTCTCGTCGCCTCGGTGCCCGCGCAGGTGATTCTTCCGGCTGCCGTCGCCGGGTATCGCTTTCACTCCGTCATGTCTCGCGCTTTCCTCACGTCTATCACTGTTCGCATTGCTCTGTATCCCCTCTGTAGCCATAGCACCTCCGTACCACTTGTATCACTATCTATACACTCGTGTCGCCGTACGCCTCGCTCGCCCGACGCCTGGCGAACCGCAAAATAGCCCACGCGCCACGCTAAGCCTCACAGACCACATGTCCTCCCGGGCCGCGCAGCGGGCCCCCTGACCGCGCCAGCCCAGCCGCAGCGCGCGTCGTCCCGCCGCAGGCGAGCTGCCAAGTCGTGCAGCCAGCATACGAGCACAGCGAACGCCGCTCGAGCAGCCAGCTGTCCGACGCATGCATGCATGTCCACCGCTGGCGGGGCGTGCGCCGCCGCCGCCTGGAACGTCGGGCACGCCCCGCACGGCCGCATCCACGCTCATGCCCGCCTCACCCGGCACACCCCACGAGCAGCCCGCGACACGCCCAACGTCAACGTCGCCCGCCACATGCCCAACGTCGCGCACCGCCGCTCCCCCGCACGGCGCGTGCGGGGTCGTGCGGGGTAAGCGACGGGCTTCGGGCGCCACGATGCTGATGCGCGCGGCGGGGTCACGGATGACGTAATCCCCGCGCTTTGGGCGGGCGCGGGTGCAGTCTGCAGAGCAGGGGCAAAGCGCGGGTGCACGGGCCACCGTGGGAGGGGGCTGTCAAAGCGTCGTCGCCAGCGACAAGCTCCGCGGGCGTGCCGTCGTCGCTGAGGTGAGCGACGACGAGTGGCATTTACTTGGCGTTCACGCGGGCACACAGGGAGTTCGAGGAGTTATGCATGTTTGAGAAAACAGGCCATTCCCTAATGTACAACTATAGCAGCGAGCAGGAGCATTTCGTGAAGCAGTCTGGGGACGCAGAGACGATAATGGAGACAACACAAACAACGAGCAAAAGAAGAATGTACGTGCGAGACCGCGCCGTGTCCGTGTAGAGGTCGAGCACATCCGCGGTTAGGGATGGAGATGATGCGTGGCATGTATGGGAATGCGTATGATAGTGTACGAAAAACAGAGCACAACAGCAGGTTGGTGGTACAGGCGGTGCGTGGGCCAGGGCGAGGCCGTCGAGGTCGATGGCGATGGCCTGGGCGGTCGAGGGCGAAGGCGGTGTCGAATGGTGATGGCGGTTGTCGTGGAGAGGTCGGAGTCGAAGAGAGTGCGGGGGATACGTGCCGGCCTTGACGTCTTGCTGGGTCCCTCAGCGGCCTGCGTTTTGTCGGCGTATGCGCCGCCGGAGCTGTCGTATGGTGTCGCCAGAGCAAGAAAAGGTGTAGAATACAAACGAATAAACATAGCGCATTGCCCGGGATCGTCGACGGTGTTGGCGGAGGAAGGGTGGGAGAAGAAGGGTCAGATCAAAGGGGACGGGTGCAGAGCGAATACCGAGCTGTCGAGACTGGTCTTCTTCCATGGCGGAGGCTGAGTCTTCAGGATGTCGGATGTCGGAAAGGCGTCTAGTCGAAGTCGACCATCTCGATGGCGCCGCATTGCTCGCAGTGAGCCCACATCGTCCTTTGGCCGTTCGGTCCCGACGCGCATGCCATGCGAAGTTTTGGAATCTGCGAGCAGTTTTGGCTGCGACGAAGAACGACGTGAGCATGGATAGGACTTGCGCATACATGCAGCGAAAGCGAGCCTTCCTCCAGCGGCGGCTCGCACGAACGGAAGGACAACCTACCCGTGGTGAGTGAACGCTGTGCGCCTGGGCTGGATGAGACCGACGGGCTGCTTAGGGCTGTCAGTCATAGGGGAGTCGAAGTATGCGGGGGAGTTGGCGGCGGCGTCTTGTTCAACGGAGGGGTAGAGGACGAAGTCTGGGTAATACGCTGTGAGCACGGACGGGTCAACCCCCAAGGCTGCTGGACGGGGCAGGAGCGGCACTCACGAGAGCTGGTCGGCGAGTTCTGTAATGAGCTGTTCTCGGAGAAGGTGCTGGCGTTCGAGTTGAGGCGCGAGTGGAACGGGCGCTCGGGCGCGAAGGTGAGGGGCGTGAGGAGCCCCGCGTCCGACGACGCGTCGGACATGGCGACGTCGGCGTCGCCCTCGGATGTGGGGAACGCGAAGAGATTAGGGCGCTTCGCGTTCTGCGCGGACGGGGACAAGCGGACGGTTAGCCCCGCGCGTCTGGTATACCTCCGGGTGGGCTCACCGAGTACGCGACCTCGTCCTCGAACTCGACGGAGAGTTTGCGCTTCATGGACATTTTGAGGTGAGGGGGCGGCGGTGCAGATAGACAGAGGGGCTGGGCGGGCAGTGGGAGTGCGACGTGAGGGTCGGGAGGAGAGATGAGAGAGGGGTCAGAAGGGTGGGAGAGAGACCTTTTATGACGGGCCTATTTTGATTTATTGATTTTCTCAGAAACCCGACGGGACTTGCTTACCTAAGCCTGTGAACCTCGGGCGGCGCGCCTCGGCAGGCCCAGCGCGCGGCGGCGATTGGCTGCTGGCGGGCTGACCCTGGAAATTGAGGGTGCGCCGGAGTTCGAAGTAGGGTTTGCGGGTGATGGGGCGAAATACAAATGGTCACTACGGTCACGCCGCGTCTTGCCGCGGATTCCGACGTCGGTCACAGTACGTTCGAGGTAACGTCGGCCTTCGTCTCGATGCCAGTCCGTCTTCGTCCCTATAGAACCCGTCGCACGCCGGCCGAGGCCAGAGGCTTTAGAGGGCCCCCGCGCAGCCGTCCCCACGGCCGTATCCTCCTCCCAGCGACCCCAGCGACACCGCTTCGCAGGGCAGCCACCCGGCGCTCGCTGTGGGAACCTGCCAGCGCCGCCGCTGCTCAGCGGCTCGTCCGCATTCAGAACAAGTGGCGGCCATCATCGCGTGCTCGGGGCTGTACCTGATGTTGTCCCCGCTGCCACCGACCCACGGGGCCTCCGGGGCGTCGTCGGGAACACCCAGCATTCTGCCTCTGCAGCTTCGCTGTGGTGCCTTCTTGATAGGCCGAGTCTCGAAGGTAAAGGGTCCGGGTTAGACTCGAAGACTCAGTACGTCAATACGTCAACCCCAATGCAGAAGGACCAACTGACTATTTGACCTGCATAGGCTGCATAGGCTGCATAGGCTGCATAGGCTGCATAGCGCAGCTGCGGTGACGTCCCAGCCCACACCACGGCCAGTGGCTCAGTCGCCTGGGCCCACCACCCACGGGCCTGCTGCAGCCCGCGCGGGCAGCGGTATGACGCTGCCAGCGCGCCCGAATCACTGCGATTGCCATACTGGGCAGCGTGCGCCGCCACGTGCCCGACACTGCGTCCGCACCGCTGTCGCACAGCCGGCGGGCGAACAAACGCAATGCACGGGAAGGGCGGACTTCCCGCCTCCGCCACTGGCCGGAGGGCGCTGGCGCTCGGGGGGCAGCGCGAGCGATGCCGGGCGTGGAACCGGCCGCGCGCGCGTCGACGCGCCGACGCCTCGAGCTCGTCTGCTGTGTCGCTCACCGCCGTAGCCAGGTGCGCTCTGCTTCAGCTGGCTCTGTCCAGATGGGCTGATAGCCTGATGTCAGCTAGTATCCAGCTATCATCAAGCATGTCCTCCAATCCAGCTGCCCCTCGTCTCGTTGTTACTGTGTGCCGCGCCGCTCCAGGATATTCCCCATCGTACGCTGAACCTTTTGGCGTCCGAGCACGCTCCCCTGTCTGGTCACCGCGCGTGTACGACTAGGCTGGTTGAGATCCTCATGACCCTCTCTACATGACAGCCAGCCGTGCGCCCCGCAGGACACCGGCAGAGCTCATTCGGCGACTCATATGAGCTTTCGTGGGTCTCTGTCTTGTTCTACAACGTTGTTGCTGATGAGCTCGCACGCCCATGAAGCTCGTGTTCGAATGCAGATAAATCGGTCGGCCTACGGTCGCGCCATCTATCGCCGCCTACGACTCCGTCCAGCGTCGTCGTGAGCGCAAGGGTCTCCGCGTTGCGGGGTCCCCAGCGCTCACTCCAAGTCTCCGGGGTCCCGCGCTTGCTGGCGTTTGGCCAGTGGTCACTGGTCGTGGTCGCAGTGGCGCTTTGGCCACTACGTTCGTCGTCGTTAGATATTTCCGGGAGCCCCACTCGCATCTCAGGAAGCAGAGCTGGATGTGGTAAGCTACAATCTTTCTCGGTCATGAAGAGAAGCTCAATGGGCCCAGCAGCAGCTCGCGCCGTTAGCCCCTCTGCGCCAACTCTGCGCCTCTCGCTAGCCCTCCTCGGCTCAGCGCAAATGACGGCCGCCCTGCCGATAGAACTGATTGATCTGGTTATAGACGAGCTGCAAGATGATGTATGCCCCTTCCGCCGCTGCTTCTTGGTCGCAAGTCCTGGCTGCCGCACACCTCCGTACACATGTTCAGGTCGCTCAAGGTGCACTGCATGGTGGATACCTATGAGCAGCCGGATCTCCGGCAAGCCCCTTGCAACGAGTTTTGTGCGCTCATCGCAACGCCTGCGCGGGTGCCAGCGCACGTACAAAATTTCGATATTACAATCTAGCCTTCGACCGTGGCAGGACTGGCCACCATCGCCGTTGAGCTGACCCTTCTACGTTCGCTGGCTACGAATGACACGACGTCGGGCGTCGCAGCACCCACGGAGGCCTCATCGTGCTCCGCTTGACAAATCGAGGGTCTGTGGATCGTTGACGCACGCGCGGACGTTATCGCGTACTTCCTCGATCTTTTCGCCTCTCTATGTGTAAATAAGCCTCGTTGTATTGCAATACACTCATTCTGCGAGCCCCATATCTTAGAAACTGCAGACAGAGTCGTGCATCCTTTGATCTCACATCCAATAGCCTTGCCTACGACGTTGATCGTACCAGTCCTCTTCGTCGGCTTCTTCTCGCCGCCTTTCATCATCCTCCATCTCCTGATATACCATCGTCATGTAACTCTGATAGGCCTCTATACTCCCTGGCCAAACGACAACGTCATGCAAGCAATAACAACGGTCCGAGGACTGTGACGCGTTAGGGAAGTACCTGATGAAGAGGGCACAGACCTGGGACTCTGCCTCCGACGGCATGTCGTCCGTCTTCACAGTCAAGCAGGCCAAGCGCGAGGACGGAGCATCTGGATAGGGATCGGTGAAGCTCCAGCCTGCAGGAATCGGCGCACAATACACGGCTACGTCCTCGAGGCGCGGGCATCGTGCCACAAGGTGCGCGAGGTCCTCGAGCGGCATGCTATGCTCCGGCAGCAACTGTTGGTCGCGGTTCGACACGTCAAGCATCTCCAGCCGCGGCAATGCCGTAGCAAGCTCTTCGCAGAATGGTGTAGACGTCTTGAGGGGAAGGTTGTGGAGCATGAAGCGCTCAATCGAACGGACTTGGAGCAAGGGACGGAGAGAGGAGACAGACAAGGGTTCGCCGTCCCACGGCCAGGCTGTCTTCGAGTCGTCAGAGACAGTGCAGTCCTTCAAAAGGCGGAACTGTCCCAGCGCGTGGAATAGTGGAGGGAGAGTAGCCGTCCGGTGTCCTTTGGACAGGTGAAACGAGAGGGATATGAACTGCAGAGGAGCAGCGGATAGAGCGCAAAGGAACGCCGCCCATTCTGATGGATATGTATGCTCGACGAATTTTATCGTGAGCCGTGAAAGGGAAAGAAATCTGCCGATGTTAGGACAGTCCCAGAGGCGGATGTTAGAAGGTGAGATGGCGAGTTCGATGTCGTTGAAGGGGTCAGCGCGGGAGAGATGCACAATGAGATCGAGGGGGAGAGGATGCTTCGTCCCGGTCAGCTGTCGGAGATTTCTGAGATGACGGAGCGGCAAGAACATCTCGAAGTACCGTGTCTCCGTACTCTCGAAATATGGGCCATCTGCGTAGACGAGCACCACCTCGGTAAGACAGGGCACGACTTGCGGTAGCGCTCTGAGGATGCGTTCGGACGTGCTGTCCAGGCGGGACAAGTGGATCGTCAGAGACTCCAGTGTCTCGCAACGGAGTGTCCAGATATGATGTGGGCGGCGGCCGCTCACGGAGACAAATAGCGAGCGGAGTTGTGGAAATACCGGGCGCGGGCAGGACTTGCGGATGATGTTTAGGGCCTGTTCTTCCTCTGCGTCGCTGAATTTGTCCGCGTCGAATTCGGCGCATTCATTTTCGCAGAGTTCTCGGACTCGTCGCGCGTGGTGCTGAAACCGTGCCCATTCCGCATCGACTGGGGGTCGTGTGATGAACTGCCATGGAAGGAGGTCAAGGGGGCAATGACAATCCAATGCGGGACTACGCACCATTTTTACGGGCCTGGTCTGTGTTAGAGTAACGGTTGAGCTCGGGAGACAAGAGAGAAGAGGCCGGATGTTGGGCAGTGATCGCCAGAGCCGGTCCATGCCCGGCTCATAAAACACATGGCTCACGAGCGAGAAATGGAGTAGATGCTTTCTATGTCCTCGTAAGTCCCCTTGCCAGTAATTATTGCCATCGTCAAGATCGACGTATTCAGCAATATCTTGCACAATCTCTGCTACCGTCCAACAACGATGCATCTTTACGAAGACTCTGTGAAGAAGTTATATAGCTGCCAGAGATTCAATACCGGCAGATCGGCTCTCACCAGGCTACGATCACTTTGAATTCTGTGCTGTTATAGCCTCGGGCTCTGGGCACTGTCCGCGCAGAGTGGGGGGAAGGGGGTTTGGAGTCTTTCCAGCGATGTTTGAGATTTGGACGCCAATAGAGGGCGCGAGAGCCTTCGTATAACACTTGTATGAGGTGTCTCTGGATAGCATACAAGATCGCTCAGACGAAAGGACGTTGTTGACACGCTGGTCCCGGATACCGGGATAGAGTGCGACAGGAGTGCGATACCAAATGGCGACGCCTGCAGAAGGCGTAATTGCCAGACGGACACCTGACACTCACCAGCCGGGACCCGGTAAACCTACTTCCGCCGTTGCCGTATCTCTGGGAGGTCGACTGCTGATTCGAAGTCGAGCTGTGCTCGATGTGTATATTCGGCCAGAGCCGCCCAAGCTCCGCTTCCGCCAATTCTAGGCGCCCCAGGTTCGACTCTCTCCTCCACCATGGGAGCTCTTCAGCTAGAGCTCACTGAGCTCATCATGGACGAGGTTCAATCAGACTATCACAACCTCCGCAGCTGTTCTCTTGTGTGCAAATCATGGGTCCCGCGGTCCTCAAAGCACCTTTTTCGTTCCATCAAAGTCCCCGACCCGTACTACTACAGGCACGCCGCGGTGCTCCTCTTTTGCGACAGCGTGCTGTCGTCCGAACGCATGGCCACAAGCACAGAGGTCCTCGAGGTCACTATCGAACCTTCCACCGTCGCGAAAGTCGCGCTCCTCTTCCAGCACCTGCCGGTCCTGCAGTCGCTCACCGTTTCCGCCACGCCGGAGCTGGAACGCCGCGACTACCCACCCGCGCCACCGTCCGTGAAGCGGCATATCGAACATTTGACGGTACGGGCGTTGCCTATGGACATCGTCGCTTACTTCCTCGGCATCTTCACGTCCGCTAGTTCGCTCGACATAAACTACTGCACTGGGGAAGCAGGCCCTGTGCCACGCACTTACCGCGTCAAGCGCCTCACGATCTCAGACGTCGACGGCCCTGCGCTGTGCGCAGTGAGCAGGCTCGTCGAGCCGTCCGCCCTGGAGAGGATCCCTTTTGAATTCCCATGGCAATATCCTCCGCCATCCGCGGAGGACGTCAACCATTTTTTCCACGTCCTGAGTGCACATATTCGCGAGCTGGAGTACCGCATGGATTCGTTCTCCAAGGTGCCCCTGCTAGGTACGTGCCATACCAGCCACTCGAAGACTGGTTCTAACCTAGTGCTCCTCACAGGCCATCCCGCGCTCCATGCGTGCCCCGTCCTTGAGTCGTTCATCTTCACCGCACCTGGCGAGACTCGTCTCAACCCTGCCTCTTGGCGCACAATTCTCGGCCCTTTATCGTCTCTGCCTCCCGACGTTCGAGAAGTACGCTTCTGTACGATCTGCGGGGTTCCTCTGGAGACCCAGGACGCTCGCGACGTCACGGTTCTGCGTACGCTCGACTGGCCCGCAGTTGGCCGCGCGCTGCAACATCTCAATGCACTCCAACGTCTGCAGATCCGAGGCTTGCGACTTCCTCTTCGATTCGATAGACCTTGCGGAAGAGCGCGACGTCCAGGCAGAAGTCCTGGAAAAGCTGCCAGGGCACCTCAGAAGCAAGACTGTTTTTAAGTAGCTTCCCTCGTACACGGCAGCGATATTCCACATCATGCTTGTATGCCACTTCTCGCTTAGATTCAGTTCACCTATACGAGACACAATTTCTTGCAGCTCACTTCCAAGGTCTGCGTGTGTGCATTGGGCTTCCTGCGCCGCCGCTCGCGAGTCGCGATGCGCCGTCCGAGCGGATGTGAACAAGATACGCATACCGAGCCTAGTCGTCGCGCTCTGTTATAGCCACTCTCCTGGCATGGCAGCGGTGGTATATACACCGGAGAAAACATCGCGTGCCGCAAGGCTGATACAACTCTGTATTGGGAGTCGCCACCGATCTACACGAAGCGTAAGATACGTCCTATTCTGGGCGACACGTTTGCCCAGATCGCCTTTTGCTGCTCCTTATAAACTGCCCAGTACCGATCCTCCTCCACCAGCACCACATTGACATCGAGCACGGCGAGCTCCGTGCACTGCGCGAGCATCTCGTCCAGCCCTTGCCAGTCGAACGTCGACATGTCGGGTTCGTCATCTTCTTTGTATTCGTCGAAGTCGGCGACGAGGTGCATCTTGATCTCGCGTACGCTGGGAGGCAAGGAGCGAAGTACCATGTACGCGGATGACCAGGCGTTATGCCGCGGCGTGGTCAGAGTAAGAGTGCGGAGGTTCCGGCAGCCCGTCAGAGACTCGACTGTATCGCGCGGTCAGCTCGATGGATGCGAATGTTGAGGGCACGGAACTCACCCTCTCGTTCGGGGAAAATCCCGCCGGCCGGCATCCCGAACGACAGGTGCTCGATATTCACCCCGTACCTCTCGAGGAAAGGCCCGAAGGGATCGAACGCCGAGATCCGTACCCATTTCGCCTCGCGGAAGTCGAGCTCGATGCTCCTCACACTGTCTGGGTCGAACATGTCCATAGCCCACTCCATGATCTCCGAGTCGGTGTGCAGCTCGATGGCCCGTACTGGCGCGCGGGATCTCGGCGTGTGTACATCACCGTCGGTGAACCTGCCGTACATGCTGACCGTATCGACGCCGTCGACCGCATATAACACGCAATCAAGGGTGTGCCAGTCGACGTAGTCCAGCCTGAGCGACTTCAGATGGGGCCGCACCGCCGGGCGATCCAGCCCTGCGGCCGGCGGACTATAGACGTAGACCCAGCCAAGTCGGAGAGAAGAGAGAGCGGGAAGGAGGGATAGGAGGGAGAAGATGTGCTCCTGGGGTATTTGCGTCAGGTTGGGCCACTCTTTCCCCGACGATGAATAGGTCCCCGATCGCGCCGCGCAGCCTTGTCGATTTGCGGAGGGCCTTGATCAGCTTCGAGACATTCTCCGAGGAGACTTTGACGCGCTTGAACAGGTGCTTAGTGCTACGATGGAGCATCGCAGAGCACACAGCCGAGCAGCTGTCGAGATCGCTTCGACAGTATGGCCAGTCATCGTCCCAGACCTCGTCGACGATGGCATCGACGATGTCTTGCGGGACTGACAGAGGCTCGGCGCCGTGACTCGTCCTGTGAACAAGCATGACGTTCTACAGGGAGCGTTGGTGTTAGTAGGTTTACGATAATGGAATGGCACACGCACCTCGTCTACGTGGTGGTAGAGGTCGAAGAACCTGCGACGCCTGGGCAAGACTCTTTAACCCACGTGACACGTGGACTTCGCGTAGATTATCTCGCGCGTGCTGTGAGGTCACCCCGAAGAAACTCGAATATGTCACAAATATCCTACACATTACTCGTCTAGCAAGCCTCGGGTATCGTATTTCAAGGCGCAGTGACCATCGATACACGACACCAATGGACCGTATGGCAAACCGTCCTCACATAATATTATCCTGCCGACGTCAAAGGGTATATAACACTCCGTCCACTAGGCATGACCTCCTCTTGCATATCACTGCCCCGAACGATGACAGGAGTCATCATGACCCGCCATTCGCCGGTGCGTCCGATGATGACTGAGGCTTCGACGAACTCCGCGGACGACGAGAGCCTCCGGAATTTCCATTACCGAGGTCTGCGGTAGCGTCAGAACGGCCCCGTGATCCGCCGTTGCCAAGTGTGCGCTGCTAGACACGGGCGTGAGCATTGACACAGTGTCGTAAGCACAGTCTCACTCACTTCTTCGGGCTCGTCTGGCGGCGTCGGCAGCGCGCTGGCATGGAGGCCACCGTTGCTGGGTGCTTCCTCGGAAGACGCTTTGTCTGCACCGACGTCGCCCGAGCTGGACCGAACCGCGCCGGCTGCATCTTCGCTCTCGGTGGGCGCCGAGCCCTCGGAGCGCACCGTCGACAGCCGTGCTAGGGGTGGCGGATGCGCGTGATGAGGGCCTGCGTCTCGCAGAGCGGAGGAACGAGAGCTATTGCGTGTTGGGAGGGCCGATTGCGACTGCGCAGGCGACTCGTACAACTGGCCAGTAGGGGTTGCCCGCGCAGACGGTGGCGGTATGGTGCCAGTCCGCGTCGAGTGGACAGATCCGGACTCGGGGATTTGGGCCAGCCGCCCTCCTTGAGCTCCCCCGTGCTCGGGATCCTGGACGAGACGGCTGTTTTGCCTCCTGTTTCTGCGGAACGGATTTATCCTGATACCGCTGCGCGCTCCTCTTTCCGAGCCAGCGTCACTCTGCGCTACTGGCGGGCTAGTCGTTGGACCAGCCAGCTGCTGGAGTACGTCCCTCAACTCCGGAGGAACGTCGAGGGTATTAGGTGGAAGCCGTTCCAAGGCGCGCCTGGCGATGCCAACGATCGTGTCGGAAGCGGGGATGAGAGTAGACATATCAGCTTGGAGCATGTTCAATGCGATGTTGGCTCCTGGCACAGCACCCTCGCGCGTAGGAGCAGACGGCTCTTGAGCAACGAGCTCGCTGTCGTCCGCGGCCCGCGTGAGTACCGGGACAAGTACGCTCCAGTCGTTGACCGGGTCGTTGCGACCGAAGATACGGGGAACAGTTGGAAGTGCCAAGACGAGACACAGCTTGATGAAGTCGCGCGTGTGAAGGTGGTCTCCGTTGCCGCCTTCTTCGCCTGCCGAGCGCGCACAGCTCAGCAAGAACACCCAGAGGTCGCACATGGCCGGCTGCAAAGCGAGCGATGCAAGACCGCCGTCACCGCTCTCGATCGAGCGAATAAGCTTCCACAGTGGTGACTCGGATGGGAACATCGAATTGGAGATGAGGCAAGCGTAGAAATTGAGAGCGCCAGGGAGAACGCTGGGCGAGGTGCGTACCGCGGCGCCAAGTGATGCTGAGACATCCGTGTACTTCGCGGGAAGCAACCGGACCGCTCCAGCGACGTTCAGAATGTCCTCGCCCTGGTAGTACGAGATTTCCAAGGGCATCTGCGGTGGGACGTAGTCGGAATTCAGATGGAATAACGAAGTGTTGAGGATGAACGCGAGCATCAGGATCGCCTCCGCGGTACGATTGTCGTGGTGCGTGTCGTTTGGATCGTCTCGCCACGCATTCTCGAGCAGAAGGAGGACAGCACTGCGGCAAAGATCCGCGGAAACGGACTCATTGACACGGGGAAGGCGATCCCATACTCGGGACGATGTATTGGTAGCATCGCGAATGGACGCTGTGAAGGCGATCCAGAGAAGATCGAGCGCTTGACCACGGGGCCAATGGACGACAATGTTCCTGGCGTGCTGGAGAATTTGGGAGAGCATGGTAGGGTTGGCGACTAACCGAAGAACGTGCTCTGGCAGCGGTCGGGGGGACTGGGAGAGGACGACTGCGGCGGCGTTCCCAATCCAGACGGGCGGCGAGGCGTCCTTCGCGTTCACGGGCTTCGATGACGTCGATATGTTTGACAGCAACGTCTCCCCAGTTAGCCCGATAAGGAGGTCCCACGCGCCCTCGGTGAGCTTTTGCAAAGGGAGAAGCTCGCGAATGGGCTTCTCGACGTCTGGGATACAGCGCTCGCTGTCCGACTCTCCTATACGATGCTGGATGCAGCCGAGTACGAAGGTGGTGATGGCAGACGGCTCGGCGTGAGTCAGTTTCAACACTGTAGTCATGTTCTCGAGGATAGGTCCGTCGTTGGCGATGACTTCGTCGACCGAGAGCAGGAGCTCATGAGACTTGTGCTTCGTCTTCATCAGAGAGTCTTCTTCGTCGCTGTTGTCGGCTTGCAGGGCGCGAAGCCACTCGACACCCTTGTCAGCGCAGCCTTTGGCGAAGGACGGAGATTCGGTGAGGATCCAGACGACGGGGAAGAGAGCGAAGAGAAGGGGCCAGTTAAGCACCGAAATGTACCAGTAGCTGTCCATCATCTCGTTCGCCCAGTCCATGTAGGCGACGTATGGCCGCTGCACAAGGTTGCCAAACGCGTTGAATATCCAAAGAGTGAAAGTCCACGCGTGCTGAGCACCGGACGCAATGCCCCTCCTCATCTTGCGGAGTGGCTCTCGCATCCGAGAGCGGAGGTAGCCGCGCCCTACGCGCAGCGCGGTCTTCAGGAGCGTGACCTTGTACGGGCATCGTGGGGAGACGAGTGGGGCGAACACGCTCAGCAGGGCAAAGAACGCCCAGCCAGCGACGAGGGGGAACGTGGAGCGGCCGACGATCTTGTTGGCAGCGGCGGTGTAGAAGCAGAGACCGAGGAAGAAGAGGCCGAGGGAGAGATGGAGGAGGAGGGGGAGCATCGCCGCGATCTCGAAGACCTTCCACTCCTTGAGACCCGGATGGCGGTACTGCCGCGCGCGGAGCTGCTCCTCGGGTGAGATCCACTCCATCGCGAGGTACTCAATGAGCCATTGCTTCACGAGCATGCCGAACGAGGCGGTCGAAAGGCTGACGATAAGGCTTGCGAACCAAAGCCCATTGACGCGGAGTGCCCAGAGGGGAGCTTCGAAGGGGTCGACGGTAGCGACAGGGTTCACCGGGTTCAAGGCGCTGCCACTTTGGGTGTATTTCTGCATGAGAACTTGGCGCAGGAGGGCCACGACCTCGTCGTTGGCGCCGGGTTGAAGGCTCGTGTAGCTGCTCACGACGAATGTGGTGACTACGGCAGAGAAAAGCCCAGCCTGTTGATGAAGCGAGATTAGATGCGTGTGGTTGACTCTCGAATTTGCGTACGCACAAATACAAGGAGGGTATCAATGTCCTCCTTCGTGTCTGTCACTCTCCGAACATCGACATCCCGAACGCTCTGAACCATCGTCTGCCAAATGTTCGACGGGTTCGTCTGCGATTCGTTCGACGGGGCAGCACCCGGGACGTTCTACCAGGCCCGTCAGCTTCGCGCACTAGGGTCACTGTTCTGTTGCACTTACGATCGGGTAGGCCCCCGTGGACCACATGGTCTTCTTCGTGCCAGGAGCCATTGCTCGAGATCAGACCTGGGGTGCGAAAAGAGCAGGGTCGCGGCTGCTGGCGCGTTCTCGAGCTCGGCTTAAAGGACCTATATTCAGGCAAGAAACAAGCTCAAGGTGTCATCTTGGTGCATGGAATGGAAGCCTGGATGGCGGCGCATGATCCTGCGTTGCGGGAGCTGAGGGACGAGAATAGGCCGTGCAGATCCGCCATCCATCGAAGATTGGAAAGGGTCCCCTGAGAACGACCCGCGAGCAGGGGACAATCGTGCCATAAGCTGGCTGGCTTCCATCCGCGAAGTACAGTCTCTCGTCCGCGAAGCGCGGCTCAAGGGCCCCCCGCTGTACAGGTGCCATGGAACAGACACCAGGCGTATGAAACCTGGAGCGTAGCAGGAGCAGGGCTGGTTGTATTAGGGTCGGTCGTCGTCGAGCGTGAGTCATGGTCTACGCGCAGGGGCGTGTCAGAGCGTCACGGCCTCTGTCCTATGCGCGTCAGACGTGCGGTCGTGGGCATCCAAAAGCGAGATCTGCACGTACGAGGCCAGGCCGAGATGCCTGATGTCTTCTCCCGCGGTCTGCTCGAACATTGGCGAACCTTATGAGCCTCTTATCTCTGCCAGCGCTGGGAATCACGTCTTGTCAGCGTGGTCCGTGACTGTTTGAAACGAAAGCCTACTCACACTAGGACAAGCTTCTCGAGCTCGATGGAAGTGCGACTGACAAGCCATGACAGCGGGGCAAGGACAAATGGCTGGAGACAACCATACTGGATCGTGAGCACGGTTGACAGTGGCATCGATGAACAGCTAACGCACGTATTCGAAGTGATTTGGATATTTGCCAATGGCAATTCACGCGCATAAGGGAGCGGGACAAAAGCGAGACTGGCTAGAGCAGGGAACGAATCTTCGATAGACTTCCCCTAGACCCTGAGTAAATTCGGTTTCATGTCCTCGCAAAGGCGTCTTCCATTGTCACGAGTCGTGCTAGCTTGATGAACATGTGGGAAAGCCGGGGTTGGCATAGGAAAGGGCGCGAGCGCGAAGACCGTCTGACCCACATACCCGCTCAGATGAAGTGTAGCAAAGCGCAATGCAGCAAGATGCGAGGAGAAGGCAGCCAGAGGAACGATGCGCCGACGAGCCACGCGAAGTAACCGGATATCATAGCCGTAGCCGCGGTCTGAAGCGACGATCGCTTGGTTCGAGCCCAGGCGGCGTCGGCGCGGAGTGTGCACGAAGAGGCCGCGGAGGGCAGCGTTCAGAGCGGCAGCAACGATCTTGATGTGACAGCCTTAATACCAGTGACGACGCCCTCCTCCTTCCCAACCTCCTCTCGGGGCTTGCGCGCGCCCGTGGCGGGCAAGCCGATCTTGAGCTCGTCGCCGTTGGCGAGGACGTGCCAGAGTTCGAGGTCGGGCGGCGGCTGGCTGCCTCCGGAGACGCGGAGTGCGACGGGGGTCTTGAGGGCCGCCGCGCATCAGGCGGGGATCCACTCGCAGCTCGCGGGGCCTTTCCGAGACGGCGTCGACCGCCGTCTTCTTTCCCGTCGCAGGGAAGCCTCCGCTCGGCGATGTCCGCGCACTGCGCCTCTGCTCCCGAGGGCGGCGCATCAGGAGAGCAGTGTTCAAACCTAGATGGCGAGAGTTCGTGCGGGGCGGGTCCCTGAGCACAGGCGCTGCGAGGAGACCGTTTGGGTCGCCTGGGTCGATGTCCTCGTCACGAAGTAGCAGGGCCTGAACAGGTACAGCGAGGAGCCGCGGGCGATGGAAGAGACAAGGGCCCAGACGCGGGAGAGGGAGACTATGCGACACCCTGAGGATAAGGGTGCGGAAGACAAGCCGGTCCAGAGTGATGTCGGATCGAAACGTCCCTTCGTCTGTCCAGGGAAGCCAAACGAGGAGTCTATGCCTCTGCGCAGATCGTACCAGACTCTGGCGACATCAGCGACGAGCTAGAAGTAGCATATGTAAGACTCGAGCCCAAACCCGCATTCAGGAATCAGGATACAGGACATACCTAGCGAAGTACCGCTCTCAGCCATGCGCCGCGTACCTTGTCTCAGAGGCGGCATGCGCTTTGATGCGCCGCGCGGCTGTCCTGCGACATAGGAGTCTGCTAGATCTAGTCGCTGCAATCGTGGAACGGGCGGAGAACATAGGAGAGCCCGGTCCTGCTGAGCTTGTCAGGCGGTTCGGGTCCCTGTGCGTTTCAGGGTGTAGGCGTACCTACACAACGTCGGCGCATCACAGAGCGTATACACCAAGCGACCGCGGTGTTATTCGGCAGCTTTCGCGAAGTATGTTCTTCCAGGGCATGCAACCTTGGGAGCACATCGACTATCAGCGTGGAGTAACTGGACGATTGAACCTGGACAGACTGGGCGTTGACATGGGCAGTGGTAGAGGGCGTAGTGTAGGAACGTTGACTGGGAGACGTTCTGCAGTCTGTCAGCGGCAATAGGCAGCGAAGATACGCGACATACGTGATGTTATTCCTCTTGCCCTTTGTCCAGCACTCGCCCTTTGCTGCCAATGCCCAGAAGAGGGCCCGTGTTCGGATGACGAGGTCTCCAGGGCAGGTCGTTCGGCTCGCGCATGATGCGTGATGCATGATGCATGAGCATCCGGTGAACGAGATGGCGTGCCTGCCGCGGATGGACTGAGCGCTGAGCGAGTCTCGGCGAGAGTGAGGGATAACCCGAGAAGAGGGTGAATGGTGCTTGAGGAGCTGGTCGACATTCGCGGTTGCTTATGGATGGTGGTAAGTGCGCTGCTTGTGTCGGACTCGCATTCTATCGCAGTCAATCGCACAGCGCTGACATACGCAAATACGACGCACCAGAAACCATCCTTCTCGCCCTCTGCCCTGCAGCCCCACTTTGCCTTTACATCAGCACTGCCGTCCTCTAATCGACTTACCCAAGCGCACACATTTCCTGGCCCGGTCTGGGAACAAGACAATATGTAACATGCCCTGGCAAGTCGGAGCGTAGAGCTAAAGGAGCGCTAGGCAGGCAGCGACGTGTTAGCAAGTCCCAAGACGGTAGGGGATGCAAGCGAGACGTACAAGATACCTGCCCTGTAGCCCCACTGAGTACTCTGCGCTTTTGCCTCTCTGACTATGCAGCAGATAGTAGTGGTTGGCGTAAAAGCCCCGAAAGCGTGTAGACCGTCCATGACCCACACGCAGCCTAAACGCAGCGCCTGGCACGTGAAGGAAACTCGAAGAAACGGAGGACACCGCAGTCGGACTAGAGACATAGAGTAGCCAGAGCAGAGGGTCCGCGCACGAGATTGCGATAGTCGGAGAGGTCGATGATATATAATGTTACGGCGGTAGTGGCGGTAGTGGTCAAAACGCTCGCAACGTTCTCATGCGCGCCCAGAACACGGTCACGTGATAAATCCTGCGCGTGCTCGCGGACCCGCATACCTTTCGACTAGGTCATTACACTGAAACAAGGACAGGTTTATCAAGCAGTACTTATCATATCTCTAGCTACGACACGGTAACATTAAAATAAAATGAATGCCAGGAGATCGATAGATGAGGCCTGGGGCTCAATATATTCCCCACCGTGACGCTGCGCCGAGGGGGGTATCTAGCCAAAGCAAGCTGGGATGGGAGCTCAGAGTAAGCAGAGCTCAGCGCTTTAGCCGCAGGTCGCATGTACAAGGAGTACCTCGCTCAACATCTGAAGATCTGAAGCTCGACCACGCTGCCTCTGGGCACTCAGCTTGTACACGGGACCAGTCAATTTATTGCTCGCGGCATTCTACGATCTATGTAATCTTTCAGGCCCGAGGCCTACCATCTATCTTGGTGCGAGTGCGACGGCGGGGCCTGCGACGTGCTGCGGCTTTGATAGGACGGAACCTGGACGCTCCGAG
The DNA here is from genome assembly GCA_019973155.2 of Phanerochaete sordida. Taxonomy (NCBI): domain Eukaryota; kingdom Fungi; phylum Basidiomycota; class Agaricomycetes; order Polyporales; family Phanerochaetaceae; genus Phanerochaete; species Phanerochaete sordida. The sequence continues at coordinate 114,811 of BPQB01000048.1, forward strand.
CAATATGAGTCTCCGCGCCGACGTCCGGTCGAAGGGACCGACTGCGGTGTCTGCCGCTGCGCCCGGTATCCGGACGCAGTGAAGCGCTGGACCTCTGCGGCTGCTGGGGTACGTCCTATCCCGCCGACGTCAGCATCAGAGCCAGCAGGCGGCGGTCGCGTACTCACGTATTCGGTGTCTGGCTTGGGCGCCGCAGCGTGCCTGCTGCCGGTGCGATGCGGGTAGCCGACACGAGAGCCGCCGGTGTCGATGCTTCCGGGGTGAGACGGTCCTGCGCTCCGCATACCAGGTCTACTGGTGCTTGGGCGACGTGAGGCAGGCTCTTGGTGCCCTGACGAGGATGTCCTTGGGTGCTGGCCGCCGATCCCTGTCGGCAAATAACGTGATGGAACGCCGATGGTGGGCGGCGCAGACGATGTGTATACGGCAGTGGTATGGTGCTGACCAGTAGTTATGCGTCTCTCGGGTAGGGACATCTGGCGGATGGGCCCATGCGTGCTAGCAGGCCTCCAAGGGGGGCGTTCCCTAGGGCCTGGAGCGCCGGGCTGAGGATCGGGCTGACCCTCACCGGACGTTGTGACCGGCAGAGGAATGCTCTCCTCAGGTAGTATCTGAGTCGTCCCCGGCTTTGGCCTCTTTTCTGCAAGCTGGTTGAGGACATATAAGAGCCGCTGGGGGACGTCAGGGTCGGTAGGCTGCAGCTCCTCGAGTGCGCGATTTGCAAGGGTCGGAATGGTTTTTGCTCGCGCCGCGGCGGTGGTGAATGCGGTGCTCTCAATCAGGGTCCCCGCTTTAACGGTCGTCTCGAGCACGGGCACAAGTTCCTTCCAGTCGCTGGCGGGATCGACGCTTCCGAGGGCTCGCGGAATACCTGCGCGAGCCAGGACGAGACATGTCTTGACGAAATCGTGGGTTTGGAGGTAGTCCGAGTCGCCTGCTTTAGGAGATGAGCGTGCGCATAGGAGGAGAAAACTCCACAGGTCTCGCATCACGGGCCGATGCGCGTCCGACCAGAATTCGTCACTGTCGAGGTTCTGAATGAGAGTCCATAGAGGCTCTGCGCGAAACACGACCAATGTCTTGCTGATGAAAGCCGCGTAGAGACTGAGCCCGCCTCTGACCATCGATTCGCTGACAACTGTTCGGAGTGTAGTTGACATCCCCACGAAGTTCGGCTGCAGTAGCTTTAGCACCGCTCCTGCAGTCAGATTAGGTTGCTCTTCGTGGGATAGTAGAGTCAGAGGTATGGCCTGCTCGTCATCGCTGACGACAAAGGGCAAAGCGGTGCCCAAGATATGAACGAGCATCAAAGCAGCCTCCACGGAGCACTTCGTTGCGTCCTTCGGGTCGTTATCCCTGCGCCATACCTGTTCGAGGAGAATCTGGGTTACTGTCATCCGCAGCTCGGGAAGGTTGCTGTTTGTCAGGGTACTAAGCCGATCCCACTGCTGTGTTGGCTCGGGAGACGTGGGACCCGACTCTGAGCTCAGGGCTGTGGACGCAATCCATAGGATGCGAAGGACGTCGCGCATTGGCCAGCGCACAATGAGGAGCCTGACAAGCTGTATGATCATCAGGAGCTTCTCTGGGCTGGTAAGGAGTGGGCGGATCTCGTGCGGGACAGGCCACCGCGAGTCTGACAGAAGGACTGCTGCGGCATTGGACTTCCAGAGGTCTGGCGAACCAGAGGCTCTGGATTCATCCCGGAGGCAAGGCTTCAATGTCTCGCCCATGAGCCCCGCTAGCACTGCCCAGGCGGCCTCGGATAGCACGCGCAGATTCAGCAGACCTTGAACGCCCCCGTCTATGTCCGGAATCCACGTGTCCCTGTTCGCCGTGCCGATGCGATGTTGGATGCAGCCGAGGACAAAGACGGAAATGTCAGGACCAGAAGCGTGCGTTTGCTTGAGTATCTCAGCCATGGTCTCGAGGATCGGGCCGTCGTTGATGATAACTGCGTCGACAGAGAGTAAGAGCTCGTGCGTCATGTATGGCTCTTGCATGATGTCGTCTTCCTCCAGTTTGTCGGTACCAGGGTCAGAGACAACGGCTACGACAAACTTGACGACATAACTGAAGACGAGATGGAAGAGCAAAAATGGCAGGGAAAATGCGAATATTGGGATCCAGAGAACCACGGAGATATCTAGCGTGACGTCGACGAGCCTCTCCCACCAGCGCACAAGGACGCTGTAGCCCTTGTACGGCAGGCAGATGACGTTCGACCAGACCCATTTCGCAGCGTTGATAGTGCCTTTTATCGCATCGCGCCCGGGCTGCCAGAAGCGGGAGGTGATGTAGCGCCGTCCTGCGCGCAAGCCCGCCTTCAGGAGGGTGATCTTGTACGGGCAGCGCGGCGACGCGAGTGGAGCAATGAAGGTGAGCAGGGCGAAGAATGCCCAGCCAGCGACCAACGGGAACGTGGAGCGGCCGATGGTCTCGTTTGCGGCCGTGGTATAGAAGCATAACCCGAGGAAGAAGAGACCCAGGGAGATGTGTAACAGGAGGGGGAGTAAAGCAGCGATCTCGAAGACCTTCCAGTGCTTGAGAGCGGGATGGCGGTACTGCCGGGCGCGGAGCTGCTCTTGTGGAGAGATCCATTGCTCCATGGCGAGGTATTCGATCAGCCACTGCTTCACGAGCATGCCGAAGGACGCAGTGGAAAGGCTGACGATTAGGCTCGCGAACCAGAGGCCGTTAACCCGGAGCGCCCATAGAGGGACTTCGAATGGCGGGTCAGCAGGGAAGGGGGTTATAGGGCGAAGGACGCCGTCGGCGAAAGTGTAACTCTGCGCCAGCGATTGGCGCATGAGGAATACGAGCTCGTCGGTGTTGTCTGGCATCAGGCTGGGGTACGTCGCCACGACGAATGTTGTGACCACCGCCGAGAACAGACCGGCCTGTGTTGCGTGACTGAGAAACGGCGCGAATGATTTTGATTGCGATACTCACAAATACCAGTAGCGTGTCTATATCCTCTTTGGTGTCGTCCACCTTCTGCGTGTCCACGTCTCTCACGGTCTTGACCATCGTCTGCCAAATATTCGAAGCATTTGTTTGCGAGGAGTTTGCGCTGTTCTATACTGAGATGTCAATCGTAAGTATGAGGCTGACTCTGCACTACACTTGCCTTCGCTTCGATGACATAGTCGCCTATCACTGTGTCGCTCATGAGGCCTTGAGGCGCGAAGGACAGCCCGGCGAGCGCGGGTCGTCGGACCGACAAGCGGTATAGGGTCAAAGTCGAGTCATTGCATCTAGTTAACCCTCGTCAGATATACGCTGTACGATGAATGGAAGGCTCTGATGAGCCCCTCGGATCAAAGGATATCGAAACCGGCCACTGAATGCCTTTAGCCGTCGAGGGTTTTAGAAAGGGTCCAGCTGGGATGTAACCTTGCGGCGGCCCCCACACGCAATCGCATCTCTTGCTTCGGAGACCTCTGCTGGTATAGGGCATTCGACTGCAAGTTGAGGCCTAGCTTGTGTCTCAAAACGTCCGGTAGAATTCAAGACGTGCGGGTTATGAGGCTTCTGTGAATGCGAAAAAGAGCTTACAGTGGCAGACCACAGACCTATGTCGACGTATGTCATCCCAACTTCCGCGCGAGGACTTGGACACCTGCTTCAGGTAGGCTTCAGGCTCGCACGCCAGTCTATTCAATTTCGGGAGAGGCAGTGACGTCTACATTTGCTTCAGTCATCGCGGATGCATGTAGCGAACTACCCACCTGCGCTGAGACAGGCTGATACTGCAAAGCTCCTCGCGGCGAGTTGCGAGGTTCAATCCCATCGCGAGTCGGAAAATAGATTCACCCGCCAGGCCTAGGGCGCATCAGTCCCGCCCCTTGTTCCTGGCGCTCCGCAACCTGGGGATTTCTCACGCGCTCCGAGGCAGACTTGCACTCGACGTCGTACTTTGAGAATACGTTCGTTGGCTTTGAGACCTTCTACGCCTTTTGCGCAGGGAGCAAGCCCACTGGAGGTCCCTTCGGTGTAGTCGCCAACAGCGAGCGCGGTGCGGAGACATGGTAGACGGCGCGGACAGGGGTTCGGCTTTTCGGCCAGCTCTCTCCAAGCTGCGGAGGCTCAGCTTGTTGGGATCCAAGCAAGCTGCTACAGTCAGTGCCAATTTCTTTGCCCGCGAGCGGTCGCTGACATCTGGTGCTCGTAGAATGATGACCTTCAGCTGAAGCTCAACTATGACATCCTCCTCCATGTCATGCTGTTTCTCGAGCTCGGGGACCTCTTTCGCACGATGCGCACGTCGCGAACGCTCTACGAACTGGGTCTTCCCATTCTTCTCGCCAACGTTCAAATCACCCGGACGAACATGGCAGCCTCACTCTTGTACCGGCGCCATCTTCTGCAAGACACCACCCGGCTCTCTAAGGTCCGCAGCCTGTGCAGCACGTACAAGGCCCTGGACGACGGGTCTCAGCATCCCGTAGGACACCGCATCTACAAGACGTACCAGCCATTCCCCCAGCAGTATCGCCTCACGGACCTCCTGCCGCAGTTCACCAACCTTGTGGTCCTCGAGGTCGCGATGGAAGGCGCGCACGTAACGCCGACGTTCTGCGACTGGATCCGCACGCTCAAGAGGCTGCGCGTGCTGAAGCTGCGTGGCGTTGGCGCGCAGGCCGAGCTGCTCAAGGCGCTACTGCCAGACCTGCCGCCTGGCATGGAGGCCGTACACATCGCTCGCATCAAGCCGCGCAGCGTCGTCGACGCGGAGTGGAACCCGCTGAAGATGCTCGCGCACTCGTGGGCGACGCTCGAGTCGCTCGCGTTCGAGGTCTACGACCGCCTGCGTGGACCGCTCCTCGCGTCGTACCAGCCAGCGTGCCTGCCGGCCGTGCGCGACCTCAGCTGGGTCTCGCGGAACGACGTGCGCCCGGACGTCCTCATGCGCACGTTCCCCGCCGTGCGAACGCTCCGCATCGGGCACGTCCGCCTCGACACGCCGGGGTTTGGGATCGGACGGAACGTCGACGAGGCCGAGCAGGCGCAGCTCCGCGAGCGCAACCTGCGTGCTCAGCAGGTGGGCACGGGTTGGGATAGCCTAGAGAGGCTGGAGGGCGGGCTACTGAGCCTGTGGACGCTCGCGCTGCGGTGCCGCGTGGCGCACGTCGAGACGGTGCTGCACGCATGGCCGGGCGCGAACCTCGGGCACCTCATCGTGCTGCTGCACGAAACGACGCCGCGGCGGCTCACGCTGACGACGTATCCCGTGCACCTTGCACAACTCGGGCGCGTGCTCAACTTCGGTCCGCTCGAGGACCTCGAGCTATGCGTCGACGTCGTCAGCAATGGAGAGCCGGATATCTTGGACATACTGGTCAGTCTGGACATTTTATGATTCCTACCACCACTGACGCGGTGCTTCAGCGGAACGCCTTCGACGAAGTTTACCAGTCGAACCTGCGCCGCCTGACGTTAATCATCCGCATGCTCGCGGACGTGCACCAGAGCGCGGCGTATCTACGCGCGAGCCGCATGGGCGACCTCGATTTGCACCGCCCGCCGCCATCACAGTCGCTGAGTACGCGGTGGCGCGCGTTCGCGGACAGCCTGTTCACAATGGTTCCGCTCCTCGAGCATCTTAAGCTCGAGGTTTGGGGCAGCCGCACGCTGATCTGCACGCGGAGGAACATGGCGGTCGTGTCGCGCGAGTCGACGACGGAGGTGTGCCCGTGGGATCCCAGGTACATGGACGACGAGGGTGTGTGGCCGGTTCTGCGGGGTCAGACGCAGTAGCTATGCGATGGTTTCTCTTCCAGTGGGCTTTGTATTTGTTGGGTCGCCGCCGGGCGCGGACAGGGGCTCTGTATGATCACATCTGGTGTAGCATATGCAATTATTTTGTGTAAGACGGGTTTGTGCGAACGAAGTCGAAGTCGTGAGCGAGACGAATACCAGAATTTAGAGGCACGTGCCTGAGCGGAAGCGCTTTCAGAATCATCGCGCTCTCGCAGCGCGGACCGCGCTCTCCCTCGACCACCATGTCTGTCGCACTGCTGCCCATCGAACTACTTCACTCTGTCTTCTCTAAGCTCGTAGTCCCTGCCCCGTGCATCGATAACTTCGCGGACGACCTCTCGGAGGCAAAACAAAATCTCAGCTCGGCGAGCTTGGTGTGCAGGAGGTGGAGGGATATAGCTCAGGAGTTGCTTTTTCGGGACGTTTTGATGACTCTGCAGAATGAGCATGGTGCGTCGCAGAGTAGTGCTACGGTAGTACCGGCGCGCTAACGGTGCACACAGCTGAAGACCTGCCTGAGAAGACGTGGACGAAGTTCGCGGAGTTCGTCCGCTCCTCACCACACCTAAGGCAGCGGATACGCACCCTGTACATCGATCACATTCCTATACAGTATGGGCGGAACCCACAGCAGTCCGACCTCCTGCAGCGGACTCTTATTCTTGATGTCCATGCGCTCATGACGCTGCTCGTCACGCTGGGCCGGCTGAAGGCTCTTACCCTGGACTCTTTCAAGCTCGTTCTCCCACCGGAATACTCTGCCCTTGATCTCGCACAGCTGAAATGCAGCGTGGAAGAGTACACTTTAGTCGCCCCTGAGAAAGAAAGGCATCTTGCTCTCGACGACTTCGCCATCTTCCTGGTCCCGTTCACAAATATCCGCTGTCTAAATCTGCGATATATCCGCTTTTCACCCGGCCATCTTCCACCTTTGCAATTCTTGTCATCCCTCCCGCATCTTGAGAAGCTACAGTTGCGTTGTAACTACAACATGAATATCTTGATAGATCTTCTCCGCGACGCGGCTGTCCAAGGTCTTCTGCCCTCTCTGAAAGAGCTTGAGGTTGGCGCACTCGGACGAGACGATCTGCGTGCTCTGAACGATCTTTTCGCCCGCATATCGGATCGTCTACGGTTGCTGGCTGTTCAGCTCGATTTTAATCAGACGTTTGGTGCAGGTATGTCCACGGTTCTCATACGACAATTCCTTATTGATATCCCGCAGATGACATATCGCACATTTTTCGCCTCGCGCACTTGAAGCACCTCACGTTCGTCCTCGAGTGCCCGCCATACGCGTCCAGCCAGCCCCTGTGGGCCCACGTCCTCGCTACCCTCAGTGCTCTCGACGCCGCGCCGTCCGCGCCACCGCTACAGCACATCACCTTCGAGTACCTCGAGGGCGACGCAATGCACGACCCCGACGCGCGAAACGTGCATCTTCCGCGGCTCCCGCAGACGGGCATGCTCGACGCGTTGCTCGTGCGGCTGCCCCACCTCCGCACGGTCGCATTCCGCCCCCCGCTTGGCGAAGGGTTTGACCGTTTTGGCAGCAAGGACGGGGAGCACATCCGCAAGGCCTTCCAGCAGCTGCACGAGAAGGGCGTGCTCGTCGTGTGAGCCCGGTACAAGCTGCGCCCCCGGTTTACGGGGCTCGACCGCTGCTGCGGCGTTCTACCTGGCCGGCTGGCACTCTGTACTCGACCATGTCCTGCTTCTGTCTCGCAGTGTAGCAGCTTGCAATATCACCCTTGCATCCATTGGCGTACGCCACACACGGTCTGCGACTGCGCTGCTGCGCGTGTCCATGTGGGCTCCCCGCACGCAGTCGTTCGATCAGCACGGTCAGGGTCTCGTCCAAACTTCCGGGCTAATAAAGCCTGCTCACATGCAAGCTCAGACTCGCGCTTTGTCCCTCCCTGCCCTTCCCTTTCCCTCTTGCATCTGGCGCAGATGTCGAAGGCAAAGCAGGAGTACATCCTCCCCCTCGCCGCCGCCGCGCCCGACCACGGCGGCCTTGGGCGCCTGCGGGCCTCGGCGTTGTCAGCGACGCTCGCGCTGCTTGCGCTGGTGCTCCTCGCGCCTCACGCGCGGCTGTTGCTCGCGCCGACCTCTGCACTGTCGCACGCGCCCGCGGCCCTGGAGCCCTTCTACCACAGCGTCAGGACGCATAGCGATCTGTGTGTCGGCGGCGTATCGCACTCAGGCTATATCGGCATCGCCGGCGACCGCGAAGACGCGCTGAAGCGAGCGTTCTTCTGGTGCGGCCGCACCCCGCTCTCGCGCTTTCCGGCTGACCATGTCCTGTAGGTTATTCGAGGCTCAGCGCGACGCGGAGAACGCCCCGGTCATGTTTGTGGGCGGGACTGCGATGCGGGACGCGTCGAACTGACCGTGTGCGGGTTGCAGACTGACAATCGGAGGCGGACCCGGGACAAGCGGGATGACCAATCCGCTCATTGGACGTATGTCGTGTTTGCCAGGCTACGCATTGGCAGAGCATGATAATCTGGACAGAATCGCACTGCAAGGTCTCCCCGAATCTCACCACGTATCCCAACCCTGATGCTTGGTCTGAGCACTACAATCTCCTGGCCCTCGACCACGTAGGACTCGGTCTGACTCTCGTAGAATCGTTAACCATCTTTTTTAGCCTATTGGTGTGGGCTATTCGTATGGCCAAATGGTCAATGACTCGCGCGATGCAGCGTACGACGTGTACGACTTCCTTGTCAAGTTCTTCCACCTGTACCCGAACCTCGCGAAGTGCGCTCTGTCAGTCTTGTGTGCGACTGTAGTCCGAACTGACGGTGCACAGGAACCAGTTCGTGGTAGCCAGTGGATCGTACGGTGGCGTATGCATCGAGTCGGCGTGGTCGTCGTACAGTTCTGACGTACTCTGCAGATGTACGTGCCACACATAGCGACGGTCATCCACGAACAAAACGCCGCGCTCGCCGCAGGACACGGGCACCCTGGCGCCAGGCACATCAACCTCTCGAGTATGCTAGTTAGTAACCCGATCTCAGTACGCCCACACTCCTCGCCTTTGCACGTCCCCAAGCTTACCACCCCGCAGGATTTTCTCTCGCACCATCGCTGGGTGCTACAGCAGCGCTGCTACTTCACGGACATTTACAACGCGAGCACCTGCAATGCAGCGTTCGCGGCGCTGCCCGCGTGCCTCGAGGCCGCACAACTCGCGTACATAGACAGCACCCTCACGCGCCGCGTGGCCGCGCGCGACGCGTGCGCTGCCGTCACGCCTGACATTGAGGGACGCGACCTGCAAAACGTCGAACGCAAGGTGCGCGGCCTGCTCGTGCGCAGGCGCAGTACTTGCTAACGAGCGCAGTGTGACGGCACCGTCGAGGACTGCTACCCCGCGACGGTGTACGTGGGCGCGTTCATGAACCTTGCAAGCACGAAGGAGGCCCTCGGCGTGCCGCAGCACCTCAACTGGGCGTTCGTGCGCATGGCGGTGTGGGAAGAGTTCTTCGCGATGGCCGACAGGCGAGTGCGCCCCGCTGCTCGGACGGACGCGTGTACTGATGCAGAGCTGTCAGGACCCAGCCGGCGTATCTGCTGTACGAGCCGCTGCTGGAGGCTGGCTACCGGCTCCTGCGTGCGTGCTCTGGCAAGCGGGCTAGAGAGCAATGCTGACGCCGGCGCGTAGACTATGTCGGAAAACTCGACGCGAACTGCGGGTGGCCGGGCGTGCTATCTACGGTGCGCATTGTCGGCCATACCTGTGCCGGTGGGTTGCTGAACACGGATACCGCTTCCAGCTGCGCCTCCTGCCATCGTCATACCAGTCCGCGTTCAACGACGCGCCTGACCTGACCTGGCCCGGACACGCCGCGACCGTGCGCGCGGTCGCGCGCGCCTCCGACGAGCATGGTGCAAAGGGTGCAGGCGCCTTCGCATTCGTGCTCATGGACCACGCTGGGCACTTTGTGACGCACGACCAGCCGACGCTAGTCAAGGAGATTGTCCGGCGCTGGATCGCGAACGTCGGGTGGAACGAGACCCTGAATGAGTAGGATCAAGTGTGCTTCCAAAGTGCTGTGCGTGTGCCTTCTAGTGGTGTACGTTCATGTTTTGAATGAATGTAAGACGCCACGATGAATTTCGTTGTTAGGCTTCGCTAGTGGTAATCATCGTCCACCGTTCAAATATTCGCCGCGCATGAAGGTCTCATTCAGTCATTTCAGTTTATACGCCCTTTTAGTGTTCGTACACCTACAGTCCCAGTGCCGGCGCAGCAGCCCGCGGTCGGAGCAGGCTCTGGGTACTCTCACAATACTTGCCCATAAACTTGTCTCAAATGGAGGTGGGGACATCCACAGAGGGAAAACGACAATCCCGCGCCTGGGCACTGGCGCTCCGCCATTCAGAGATATCTCACGCTCTCTGAGCTATTGCCGCACTGGTTCAAGGCTGCGCACGACATTTTGGTGACGGTCACTCGCTTTGAAAAATATGGCTGGCGCAAATAAGAGCTCGGCTCTTCGGCCAGCTCTCTCCAAGCTGCGCCGACTCAGCCTGCTGCGACACAACCGACCTGTCGCGGTAAGTCGTTGTTTTTCTGCTCACTCCCATCGCTGGAAGCTCAGATCGCCGCTGATAGGGTGCGGGTCCTCGGCTGAAGCTCAACCTCGATGTCATCTTCCACGTCATGACATTACTCGAACTCGAAGACCTTCTTCGCATCATGTGCACTTCGCGAACGCTCTACGAGCTGGGTTTGCCCATTGTCCTCGCACATATACAAGTCACTTCAAAGAACCCGGCATTTTCCCTGCTATATCGGCGCCATCTCCTGCAGGACACCACCCGGCTGTCCAAGGTCCGCAGCCTGTGCAGCACGTACAAGGCTCTAGACGACTATCAGCACTCTGCGGGGCATCGCGTCTACGAAAAGTACCAGCCGTTTCCGGAACAATATCGACTCACAGATCTTCTGCCGCAGTTCAACAACCTCGAGGTTCTCGAAATTGCGATGGAAGGAGCGAACGTGACGCCGACGTTCTGCGCCTGGATCCGCACGCTCAAGAGGCTACGTATGCTGAAGCTGCTCGGCGTCGGTCCGAGAGCGGAGCCCCTCAAGACGCTACTTCCAGACTTGCCGCCCAATCTCAAGGCCGTGCACATCGTCCGTATCCGGCGCAGAGTGGACGACTCCGATTGGCAGCCGCTGCAGCTGCTCGCGCACTCTTGGACGACGCTCGAGTCATTCGCGTTCGAGGCCTACGATCGCTTCCGCGGGCCGACACTCCCACCGTGGAGCACGATGTGCCTCCCGGCCGTGCGTGACCTCAGCTGGGTGTCGCGCAACGCCGTGCAGCTGGACGCCCTCATGCGCATCTTCCCGGCGGTGGCCACCTTGCGCGTCGGGCACGTCCGCCTCGACACCCCGGGGTTTGGCGTCGGGACGGGCCTGTCGGCGGACGCGCAGATGCAGCAGCGCGAGCACAATCTGCGCGCGCAGCAAGCGGGCGCAGGCTGGGCGCGGCTCGAGCGGCTCGAGGGCGGGCTGCTGAGCCTATGGACACTCGCGCTGCGGTGCCGCGTCGCGCACGTCGAGACGGCGTTGCGAGCGTGGCCGCACGCGAATCTCGGGCACCTCGTCATGCTGCTGCACGACACGAAACCGCGGCGTCTCACGCTCACGACGTACCCCGAGCACCTCGCGCAGCTCAGCCGCGTGCTCAACTTTGCGACACTCGAGGCCCTCGAGCTGCGCGTCGACGTCGTCGTCAAGGATCGGTTGTCTACGCCGACGGGCGAGTCGGGTATCTTTTGCTCCCTGGTACGTCGAGTCCGAGAGTGTTGTTCCGTGCTGCCACTCACTGTCGGCTCCAGCGAGACACCTTCGAAGAAGTGTATCAATCTGGCCTGCGCAGGCTGACCCTGATCATCCGCATCTTCATGGACGTCCCAGAGATCTCGGCGTATCTCCGCGCGAGCCGCATGGGCGATGTAGATCTGCACCGCCCGCCACCGGCGAAGTCGCTTGACCCTCGGTGGCGCGCTCTCGTCGATAGGGTATTCAAGACGGTTACGCTCCTCGAGCATCTGGCACTCGAGGTGTGGGGCAACCGCACACTGATCAGCACGCGCAGCGGTTCGATGGTTGCCATGCGTGAGTCGACGACGGAGATGTCCTGGTGGGATCCAGGTTATATGAATGACGAGGGAATATGGCCGATCCTCCACAATCGGATGCAGTAGTACTATTGCGAGGGCTTGCTTTTCTTGAATCACGCTCGTTGGATCTTTGGCTAGTGCGGTCGCTGCTTGTCCTCGAATATCGTGTAGCAAATCACACCACAAAATCTGATCTACTATTCCGGGTCGACCGTTGCTCTCGCAGCAGTCGACCACCAGCTTTCTGTCTCCAGATGCCGCGTCAGCGCATAAGCCTTCTTTAGGCACACTACAACCTGCGATAAAGGCAGTCGCAGACCCACCTCTTGGATATTAAGAGGACCTGTCTACTAGAGATGAAGATCAACTTCTACAAATGATTATACCGACACATTCCGAGACCTACTTCGATCGGGTCATGGGATATCTTCATCACATTTGCAGAGCTCGGCGATAGGTCTTCTACTGCGACCTGTACAATAATAACATTGCTCTGTAGTAACCTGGCGGACGGCGCGAACTTCTCATGAGCTCCGCTATCGTTCTCGCACTGAGTAGATCTGTACTGTGGATGGATGATGAACATGATAACGCCTCGAGCTAGGGCATCTGCAGAAAATACAAAGCACCTGGCGGAGGACTAAACGGCCCAGATAGGAATAGGGCAGGACAATGAAGGTGTGAGTATGACCGGTTTTGTGTGTCGGAGCCTGAGATTTCTCATACTGTACAAGCCTTCCAGTAAGCTTCGGGTTCGATGGTCCGCTGCAGGTCTCCAACAATGACTGCGTTCGGTCGTATCCTTGAACGTAGTGTGAAATATGCAACATGGCCGTGTATTATGTGGGTTTGTGTGTACCTGCACTCAGGGAACAGGTCAAAGTTGCGAGCGAGGCGAGATTCCAGACTCAGAGGCACGTGCCTGAGCGGAAATGCTTCCGCCGCGCTCTCGAGGCAAGACGCGGACCGCTCTCTCTCCCCGACCCCACCATGTCCGTCGCACGCTTGCCCGTCGAGCTGCTTCAGTCCATCTTCTCTGAGCTCGTAGTTCTCCCTCCGTTCGTCGGCACCTTCGACGCGGACGACCTCTCGGAGGGAAAGCAAGCCCTCGGCGCTGCAAGCTTGGTGTGCAGGAAGTGGCGGGACGTCGCGCAGGCGGTGCTCTTCCAGGACGTGTCGGTGATCCTGCAGAATGAACACGGTGCGTGGCGGAATAGTCTCACGGAGGCGCTGTAGTGCTGACAAGCCCGCAGCTGAAGACCTGCCCGAGAAGACATGGACGAAGTTCGCGGCGTTCGTTCGCTCCTCGACGCATCTCAGCCAGCAGATACGCACGCTGAAGATTGACCACACGCCTATTCAGTACGGCAAGGATAAGCAGCAGTCCGAGCTTCTACAGCGGATCCTGGTGCTCGACGTACATGCCCTCATGACGCTCCTTGTCACGCTCGGCCGGCTGAAGACACTAACCCTGGACTCGGTCGACCTCTTCCTCCCACCTCGCTACTCTGTCCTTGATCTTGCCCCGCTCCAATGCAAAGTGGAGAACTATACGTTTCTGGCGCACGAGAAGGAGAGTCATTTCGCTCTGGACGATTTCGCTGTCTTCCTGGTGCCGTTCACGAACATCCGCTGTCTCACTCTGAAATATATCCAATTTTCCCTTGGCCCACACCCAGCTTTGTCTTTCTTTCCCCGCTTTCCGCATCTTGAGAAGCTGAAGCTGCGCTACAACAACAACGTCGAGATGTTTCTGGACCTCCTCCAAGACGCAGTCATTCAGGGCCTCCTGCCCTCTCTCAGGAAGCTTGAGGTTGGCGCCGTCGGAAGGGACGACCTACTTCCTCTGAATAAGCTTCTGGTCTGCATGTCAGATCGTCTACGGTCTCTGGCGGTTCAGCTTGACTTCAAGGAGATGTTTGGCGCAGGTACGTCTCTGAATCGCTCCTCTGAAGTATCTCTATTGAAATCGACACCTCACAGACAATGTACTCCAACTCTTCCGCTTAGCGCATCTAGAAGAGCTCACATTTGTCCTCGAGTGTCCGCCATACGCGTCCAGTCAGCCTCTGTGGGATCCCGTTCTCGCCGCCCTCAGCGCGCTCTCCGCGGCGCCGTCCGCGCCACCGCTCCAGCACATCATCTTCGAATACCTCGAGGGCCACGCAATTCACGACCCCGAGGCACGTAATGTCCATCTTCCGATACCTTTGCAGACGGGCGCATTCGACGCACTCTTCGCCCGGCTGCCGCACCTCTGCACGGTCGCGTTCCGCCCACCGCTTGGCGAGGAGTTCGACCGCTTCGGTAGCAAGGATGCGGCGCACATTCGCCAGGTCTGTCCGCAGCTGCACGAGAAGGGCATGCTCGTCGTGTGAGATGGCCTGCGCGGATTGCACCACAAGCATGCGGTCGCTATCCACCTCCGCCACACCTGACCGCCACGCCGTACTCCACTAAGTCCCCTTCCCGTCCCGCTGTGCAGCAGCCTACAATATCGACCTCTGGCGTCCCTGGCGTATGCGCGATACATGGCTGCGCGCATCCATGTGGGATCCCCGCGTGCTCTGTGATCGTCCGATCAGCGCGGCCAGGGTCCCAAGCCACCTGCGGGGCTGATAAAGCCGGCTCGCGCGCAAGTCATGATCCAGGCTCTGTTCCTCCTCGACGAACCTGAGCCCCCACCCACCTACCTCCGATGTCGAAGGCCGAGCAGGCGTACGTCCTCCCCGTCCCCGCCGCCGCCGAGTACGTCTACGGCGGCGGTCGGCGCACGCGGGTCTCGGCGTTCTCAGCGACGCTCGCGCTCCTCACGCTGGTCGCCTCGGCCGCGCTCTTTGCACACCAAGCGCATCTCCTCCCGGCGCTCGTGTCCGGGCAGCACGCCCTCGAGGACCTCGCGTCCTTCTACCACAGCGTCAAGACGCATGACGGCTTGTGTGTCGGCGGAGTTTCGCATTCGGGCTACGTCGGTCTGAACGGCGACAGCGAGGAGGCGCCGAAGCGTTCGTTCTTCTGGTGCGTCCTGCTGCTATCTTCGCATGTACCCTGCCTGATCGCTCCGTAGGTTCTTCGAGGCACAGCGCGATGCTGAGAATGCACCCGTCATGTGCGCGGACGTGGCTGCGACGCCAACGTCGACGCCGAACTGACGTCGTACGCCTCGCAGACTGACGATTGGAGGCGGACCTGGGACGAGCGGGATGGTCAATCCGCTCTTTGGGCGTATGTAGTCTCTGTCGTGCTGCGGTTGTTGCGGCTTGTCATGTCACGCCCAGAATCTCATTGCAAGGTTTCATCGAACATCACCTCGTATGCCAACCACGATGCTTGGTCTGAGCATCACAACCTGCTGGCTCTTGACCACGTACGGCTCTTTACGCGTCTTTCTGGACGGTTGACCGACTGTCGTACAGCCTGTCGGTGTTGGCTACTCGTACGGCCAGATGGTGAACAACTCTCGCGACGCCGCGTACGACGCGTACGACTTCCTGCTGAAGTTCTTCCACCTGTACCCACACCTTGCAAAGTACGTCGTTCCCAGCACTTGCAGAGCTCCAGGCTGACTCAACGCCACGCAGAAATCAGTTCGTGATCGCCGGCGGGTCATACGGTGGCGTACATGCCCAGGTGCCGCGCCGTCGCCGTGCGCAGCTGACGTCCCCCGCAGATCTACGTACCCCACATCGCGACGGTCATCCACGAGAAAAACGCTGCGCTCGCCGCGGGACGCGGACGCCCCGGCGCAAGGCACATCAACCTCGAGAGCATGATGGTCAGCAACCCGATGTCGGTGCGCCCTCCGTCCATTCCCTGGCTCGTTCGCAGACTCATCGGCGCGCGTAGGACTGGCTCTCGCATAACCGCTGGGCGCTGCAGCAGCGGTGCTACCTCACGGACTTTTATAATGCGAGCGCATGCGCGGACGCATTCGCGAAGCTGCCCGCGTGCCTCGAGGCGACGCAGATGGCGTTCATGGATGACACCGTTGAGCGCCGTGCCGCCGCACTGCATGAATGCTACGCTGTGTATCCGGCGATCGAGGGGCGGGATATGCAGAACGTCGAGCTGAAGGCACGTCTCGTCTTGCTCGCGCCAGGACCTGCGTGCTAACGAGCGAACGCAGTGTAACGGCACTATTGAAGATTGCTATCCGGAAGCGGTCTACGCAGACAAGTTCATGAACCTGGCGAGCACGAAAGAGACGCTGGGCGTGCCCCAGGAACTCAACTTCACTTTCTCGCGTGTGGCGGTGTGGCAAGAGTTCTTCTCGACAGCCGATATGTGGGTGATTTCGCGTTCGCGCATCGGCCTGCGCTGATACAACACCACTGCAGGGCCCAGCAGGCGTATCTGCTGTACGAGCCTCTATTGAAGGCAGGCTACCGGCTTCTGCGTACGTGGTCTTATCTCCCTGTCTGAGAACTGTGCTGACGCGTGTTTGTAGACTATATTGGCAAACTTGACGCGAATTGCGCGTGGCCTGGCGTGCTGTCCACGGTACGTCTGGCCTGGAGTACCTCCAGCGAGATAGACGTGCTCATGGAAAGGACTCTTAGCTCCGCCTCCTGCCATCGCCATACCAGTCCGCGTTCAACGACGCGCCAGACCTGCCCTGGCCCGGACACGCCGCGACTGTGCGCGCGGTCGCGTTGACGACCGACAATGAGGGCCGTCAGGGTGCGGGCGCATTTACGTTCATCCTCATGGACCATGCGGGGCACTTCGTGACGCACGACCAGCCGACGCTTGTCAAGGACATCGTCAGGCACTGGATCGCGAATGTTGGATGGAACGAGACGCTGGATGGGTAGTACGAAGTCAGCGTGTGCAGTACACTTTCGCTTCCGACCTTCTGCGTCAGTATATTGAATGAATGCAGAATGCCAGCACAAATGTCGACGATAGGCTTAGCACGCGAGAACAGCCGTTCGTCATCCACAACACGATCATCTCATTCAGTCAAGCCAGTCGATACCTCCTCCTCGCTACTCGTACGAACTGTGGCGCGTCAGCGACGCCCGCGGCGCGGGCGCGCCACTCAGGCAGACACGGGGACGCAGCCGACGCCGATGCTGTTCTATTCGGTGTGTGAGTATCTGTGCGATCCCGCAGAAAGTACATGCTTACGATGACGCCGTTCGAGCACGAGACGGTCGTGCCGCTGCACTCGGAGCCAGAGCCGACGCCGACGACGCTAATGGGGCTGCAGGTCAGCCCGATGAGGCCGCTAACGTCGCTGGCGTCGACGCCAATGGCCTTGAGGATCGCCGCGACGGCGGCAGACGAGGCCTGTGTCGCGGGGCCAGTCAGACAGGTCTAGAGGCAAGTAATTGGTCGGTGCATACACTCTGGGTACTGGCGCAGCAGGCCGTGGTCGGAGTGTTGCGCTCGACGACGGGTGTGGCGACCGCAAGAAGGGCGAGGGAGGCGGTGGAGAAGAGGGCGAGGCGAGAGAACATCTTGGGAATGCTTGCTGTAGCTTGGCTGGGTGTGCTTTGCTGCAGTCTTAGCCCGCTCGACGCTGCCTTTTATACAGCGCGACCTCGCTCGCTCGGGTACTCTGTATATTCCAGAGCTGCAGCGTGTCCACGCAAAGTTATGTCGCGCGGTGGGAGTGCGCATGTGGCTGTGACCGCCGCTTTGTGGAGCACCGTCGCGTTCCTCCACGCCACACGGTGGGCAGAACGCGACGCGTCCCACGTATATTGCGCAGAAGGCAACATCGCATTGCAAAGAGTGGCTATGACCCATAATGTGAGTGGAGTGCGGTACGCCGCAAGGCCAGCGCGAAGATCACGGGCCCTGGATGGGAGGTCCAGCGCGAAAGCGGCGGTGGGAATGCGCTGCCTTCGCAGGGCTCGGATAAGAACCAGCGAATCAAGAGTTATTTGAAACGCTTTTTCAGATATACAGTATGACGAGCTGCTACCAGCATGTGACAGATGTGTTCGCAAGAATCTCGTATGTGAACGCGGCCCGGCGTGCTGTCATTGAGACATGAAGCGTGTAGGCGTCAGCCTCACGAGCGATTCAATTTCTGCAGCTCCACGGAGACGTGAAGTGGCAAAAGAAGCAAGTGTCGTACATACATATTGAAATTAAAGGCCGTGCTTCGAAAGTGTGAGTGAATGACCTATTTCCTGAGACATACCTTTGCGTTTAGAGCAAAGGATTTACTTCCATACAGGACGAACGCAGATGGCGGCGCGACTGTAACGCTAGCAAAGAAAGCGTCCGGGGGCGTCGGCATAATATCACGATCTTTCATCCGCGAACATCCCATCGAACTCGGACGTGCCATTTCCCCCGAGGGCCGACGTATGGGATTGACTGGAGGCTCGAGCGAAGTCGTTCCGCTGGAGAACTGGCGCGCAGGAGAAGGCTGTAGCACAGCGCATTCGAATCAGCGGGTGCCCGAGCCCGCATAACGACGTTGTCACCCCCCCATGACGGGCATGAGTCGGACTAAGCATAGTAGAGAGGTGCAGCAACTCGCTGTAAACACGTTTCACACCCTTCCGGGCTCCACCAGGCTGTAGTAGATGCGGAATTTTACACGCGAAGAGGTGTGATGTGGTACATCGAAGGAATCTATCAAGCAATGCGTAACGTTTCAGAGTAACCAATGGATCATGTAGCCAGTGGCGGGGTGGTATCGGGAAGGAAGGAGGGAGAGGAGCTGTCTCCTCGATTTGCAGTTCCCTGAGTGTGCGGATTAGCAACCGATCCCCCTCCAAATAATCAAGGAAGCCATTGTGTACCTTGTCTGTGCTGCTTTCTGCGGACGTCGGGTAATCATTCGAGCGCAGGATATTCGTAATTGAGCCAGAGTCGGGTATCGCATGTATCGGCGTCGGGGTACGCGAGGCTTGGTCCGCACTTGGGAGTGCCCCCGCACTCGCAGTAGGAAGCGCGGGCACTCGAGTTGGGAAGACATCGTAAGATGCTCCCTCCTCCATGGCAGCTGGATGGCAGCCGGCATCGGGCAGTCTCCTGCTCATCACATTGGCTACCCTAGAACCGAAGCGCCGCACCATCTGCACGGGCCCGTGCCACCATGTTGTTGTAGTGGGCTCGGTTGTCGGTGGTACCCGCAGAGCGGCCAGCTGGGCGAGAGCCATCCTGAGCTGGGGCGCGGCGTCCGCAATGATCGGCACAAGCGCGTCCAGAGCCTGCCGCGCAAGGGCTGGAATCGTCTCCTGCGGGTCCGCAGTGTCGCTCAAGATGAGGCCACTCTGTTCTGCATCCTGGAGTACTTGAGCGAGCCATATCCAGTCGTCCGGTAGTACCCGCAGCGCAACAGAGATGCACTGCCGGGTGAGAACCAAAAGGAGCTTGATGGAGTCGTGCGTCAAGAGAATATTAGCTTTGTGGCCCGTGTTGCGCTGGGAACACTCGAGAAGGAAATTCCACAGGTCTCGAGTCACCGGTTGAAGCGTGTTTTTCTGCAGATCGTGACTGTTCATGTTGTGGAGGACTACCCACAGTGGCCGAGTATCGGACAGCGAAGCCGCAAAGAACACGCGATATACATTGCACGCGTTGCATACGAGAGCAGGGGATACGCCAGCGATGGCCACCTTGGAGAGCAAGGCAGAAACGTCTTTATACGTCTCGCAGGATTCGAATAGATGGTCCACCGCGTCCTGGACAATCGAAATTTGATGCTCCTTATAGTATGATGTCGGTAGCGGTATGCTGTTCTCATCGTCATCCAGAGAAGGTGGAGGCATGCCGAGGATAAACAGTACCATGATGATCATGCAGTGCGATGTGACCGAATCCATGTTGAGACGTGATAGCATAGCCGGAGTTGGCGCTCGACCAAGCGAGCGCAAACGGGCCCGTCGCGTTGACGTCTGCCATATGGAATCGTCTGGGGGTGGGTGATTCGCATCGGCAGCGCGTTGACGCCATGCATTCTGCAGCAGGATTGTGAAGACGACCTCTTGAGCATCGTCCAGGGTTCCATATTCTCCGACCAGTCGGGGAAGCCCATCCCAGTTGACTCCGTATGAGATGCCCATATCAGTTGCCATTTCGTTTGTAGGACGGGCCACCAAGCTAACCACGTCATCCGGAGACCAGTCCACGACAATGTGCTGGACCAGCCGGAGCAATTCGCCACGAGCGAAGCGTGAATGTATGATGCGCGGGTCAACACCGGCAGATTGTGGCCGCACGGGGACAGCAAGGAGGATGGAAGCGGCGTTGACGATCTAGGTGTCGGGGACACCCAACTGTGTGCCGCGCCACTGCTCGATAGAAGGGGCACTGGCATTCATCGTGTTCGCGACCAGTCTGAGAAGGGAGTTGCGGGCCGCGTCGGAAAGAGAGTGTAGTTCTAGCATTCCCCTGATTGGCCCGTGCACATCGGGAATGCATCGGTTGCGTATAGAGGGTCCAATGCGATTGCGAATGCAACTGAGGGCAAATGCAATGATGATGGGTGGGGAGGCCTGGCTCTGCTGAAGCATTTGCACCATCGTAGCGAGCATGGGCCCGTCATTGATGATCACCTCGTCGATAGAGAGCAGCAGCTCGTCGACGATGAGTGGCTTTCTGAGAAGACCCTCCTCTTCCTTTTCGGCCCAGCTCGGATCTGGTCGGAGCAGGATATAGAGAAGGTAGGATGGTAGGAGACCGAGTATGAAAGCTACAGAAGCAACCACCCCGACCGTCCCGACCGCGATGTAGGCCGGAAAGGCAAGGACAACGATAAACAGAAACAAAAGAGTGAGGAATACACCGAGTAATGACGAGTTGTCTTCCATGTGCATGAGCCATGCCATACACAATCGAATAAAGCCTCGCCAAAGTGCAGAAGTGATGCCCGAAACAGATCGCCATGTATATTTGACCAACAGAGAAAAGCCGGTAGCCACCCGCCGTAAGCCAGGCGTGACATAATGCCTCCCCGTCCGCAGCGCAGCCTTGAGCAGGACAATCTTGTACGGGCATCGGGGGGAGGCAAGCGGTGCAACTACGGACACGAGCGCGAAGAAAGCCCAGCCGGAGATGAGAGGAAATGTAGATCGGCCAATAATGTCGTTCGCCGCGGCGGTGTAGAAGCAGAGCCCGATGAAGAAGAGGCCAAGAGACACGTGGAGGAGGAGGGGGAGCATCGCCGCAATTTCGAAGACTTTCCAGTCCTCGAGACCCTTGTATCGGAACTGACGCGCGCGCAGCTGCTCCTCGGGCGTGATCCAGTCCATCGCGACGTACTCGTTCAACCACTGCTTCACAAGCATGCCGAACGACGCGGTAGAGAGGCTGACGATGAGGCTCGCAAACCAGAGCCCGTTGACGCGGAGCGCCCAGAGCGGTGGCTCGAAGGGAGCCTGGCCGAGGAAGGGGGAGACAGGCCGCAGGACACCGTCCGCGAAAGTGTAGTTCTGCGACACCGACTGTCGCATGAGAACGACAAGTTCGTCTGTGTTGTCTGGCTGGAGGCTGGCGTAGCTGTCGACAACGAACGTCGTGACCACGGCCGAAAACAAGCCGGCCTGGACGCATGGTGTCAGTCAAGCTCGACTGTGCAGACGTGGCGCTACGCACAAAGACTAGGAGAGTGTCCAAGTCCTCTTTCGCATCTGCAACTTTCCGCGTATCGACATCCCGCACCGTCTTCACCATCGTTTGCCACAGGGTTGACGTGTCGGGCTGCGAAGGGCTTGTACCGGCCTGGATTGGACATCTATGTCAAGCTCGAAGCCCACTGTCGCAAATTACCTGAACTCACATGAGTACAGCAGGCACAAACGCTGCCCGCTATGGCTGGTTGCGAATCCATGATATTCTGTAGGGCGATGTTCGGGACGGAGAGCGAAGAGACGGTGAGTGACTTGTGCTCTGGACGGGGAGCAGTTAAGGCTCCAGCCTCGGTCCATGGAAGCACTGCCGTGCCATGGGCATGAAACCTCATTCCACGAAGACTCGTTGTTTACATGCGGAAGGCATTAAACGTCTGGAAACGATCCCGCCAGCGAGAATGCACGCAGATCGTCCCATTACGACATCCATAACGCGCAAAGCGAGGGCTCGCAGGAGGCTCTGACCCGCATCTGCTGCGGCGGAAGGTACGGGGGTGGTCGATGAAGTCGTCCATGATGTGGACGCGGCCCGCACGCATGCCGCGCCGACCTCGGGCGCTCTTCCGACATCCGCCTTCGCCAGCTCGAGCATGATCTCTGGGCTGGACTGCCTCTCATTGACAAAACCGGAGCTGAAGAGCGTGTCGGGAACTGGAACTCGACGTGTGCGCCGGTGCCGTACATGGCGAACCCGCTTCGGGGCGCCGGGGCGCGGCCTGCGCGCTGCGTCCAGACGTAGAGGGGTGTGAAAGCAATGAGGCGTTCAGTGCACGGCAGATCGGTTGGGCGAGCAGGTGAGTAGCCGGCGAGGCTGGAGCGGCTGGGGACAGAGAAGGTGAAGACAATATTGCCGCCGAGATCGTCGCGCACCAGACGCTTTGAAACCGCCTGACAAGCTGCGTGTTAGCATAGTGAGGGCAACGTAGGGGCATCAACGTGAAGAGAACAAAGGTGTAGACGGAAGGGAGGATGTCTGTCAGCGAAGTCGAAGACTGGCGGGCGCGCTGAGAAGGATCACGACTCACCAGGACTCGCAATGCATACACCAACCATGCCTCCTCCATGCATTCGCACAACGCTTGTCCAGTGCGCTCGTCCCAAAAATTAACGACTTGTGCGCGCAGAGGAAGAGCGCGTCGGCACGCCATCCGCCGGAGGCCGGGTAGATCGCGCGGAAGCACGCGTCGGCTCCTTCGGCGATGTCGAGAGCGTGCAAGCGCAATCCAGGAAAGCTAGGAAGCGCGGCGGTGCAGACGGCGATGTGCGATGATTGTCGCGTTCGGTCCAGACTCTCCTTCCCAAAGGTCGGCTATACTTGAGTTGGACGAGCAGGCTGCACGAGTACACACGGCTTCTGCAAAGTCTGGACAAGGCTAGCGATGGTATATATGAGCATGGCGCTCCGCGTTCAGGGAAAGAGACGTACCTGGAAAGGCAGCGTTTTCGATGGCGTATGCTCCTGAACCCTAAGGAACGGAGGCTCAATTTCACCGCTCCAGGCCAGGCGGACGGCATTGTCGGCTACGACTCTGTTTTACGAGTTCGCTGAACCTTGGGTGTTCTCGAATCTGAGGCCTGTGGGCGATTGCAATCCGCACGGACACGTCAAAGTAGACATCTGCTGAGTAGGCAACAGGAGCGGCTGAATGATGGCCTCGAGGCTGCCGAAAGGGCAGTTTGACAGGTGTGAGGAATTTCGTGGAGATGGTACTGCATTTACGGGAGGCAGGTCTCATTGACACTGTGGATAGGTTGTCATTTACTGGCACACTCCTTGAATCCGCCTCAACACGACGCACCTGAGCGGTCGTCCTTTCCGCTCCTCTGCCCTACAGTTCTGCTGTGCCTTCACATCATGCATAAATGCATAATCACTGGCATCCGCTGAGCAGTGTACCGTCCTTTGGCCCGTGTAATGTGAGCAGGTAGGCCGAATTCGTTCGACCAGACTCAACGGCCTGCATCGATGGGAGCGTTCAAGTCGGACGAATGGCACAGTGTGCGGCCAGAGGAGCAATCTGAGCATATGAGTGGAGGAGTGGCGAGCTGCAGACGGAATCGAAGGTGGAGATGCGGACACGGTCGTGGTCGGATGCTCGAGAGCTGGCGCAAAGGTTGGAACGCGCTTCGGGCAACGGACACGTGCGCACATTAGCCGCGTCCGCTAGGCATCCGTCTACGGATCGCAAACGTCGGGTGGAGCGAGACTCTAGATGTGTAGTACGCAGTGCGCTTTTGCAGTACTGCGCTTGGGTCTTCGGACCGTGGATGTCAGTGTAGCAACTGAATATTGAATATTGAATGTCAGATGCCCCAATGAATATCGATTTCAAGCTCAGCCCGCGAGAGTCATCGTTCAAACGTTCCCCATTCACCACACGAAAGTCTCATTCGGTCAATTCAGTCGGTACATCCTCCTCGCTACTTGTACGAACTGGGGCGCATCAGCGACGCCCGCGGCGCGGCCCGCCACTCAGGCAGACACGGGGACGCAGCCGACGCCGATGCTGTTCTACTCGGTGTGTTAGCATATGTGCACTTCTACATAGAGTGCATGCTTACGATGACGCCGTTCGAGCAGGAGACGGTCGTACCGCTGCACTCGGAGCCAGAGCCGACGCCGACGACGCTGATGGGGCTGCAGGTCAGCCCGATGAGGCCGCTGATGTCGCTGGCATCGATGCCAAGGAGGCTGAGGACTGCGGCGGCGGCGGAGGACGAGGCCTGCATCACGCGGTCAGTCAGCCAGGTCTCGAAGGAAGCGATTCAACGAGGCGTACACTCTCGGTACTACCGCAGCAGGCCGTGGTCGGAGTGTTGCGCTCGACGACGGGTGTGGCGACCGCAAGAAGGGCGAGGGAGACGGTGGAGAAGAGGGCGAGGCGAGAGAACATCTTGGGAATGCTTGCTGTAGCTTGGCGGGGTGTGCTTTGCTGCAGTCTTAGCTCGCTCTGCGCTGCCTTTTATACAGCGCGGGCTGGCTTGTCAGGGTGTTCTGCGTATTCCAGAGCTGTGACGTCTCCGCGGAAGGTTGCGTCGCTCGATGGGAGTGCGCGTGCTGCTGCGACCGCCGCTTTGTGGAGCGCCGTCGCGTTGCTCCACGCCACACGGCGGGCAGAACGCGACGCGTCCCACGTATATTGCGCAGAAGGCAACATCGCATTGCAAAGAGTGGCTATGACCGTAATGTGAGTGGAGCGCTGCCTGTCGCAAGGCCAGCGCGAAGATCATGGGCCCTGGATGGGAAGGCGTGCGCGCCGGCAGCGGTGTGAATGCCCTGCCTTTCAGGGCTCGACCAAGAACCAGAGGAACCGTGTAGCATTTCATAACATGACGAGCTACTACACAGCATGTGACTGCCGTCCTTGCATGACTCTCGTCCGTAGAGGCAGCACAATCGTGGTACAGTGCAAGACGAGTCATACGAAGCGTCCAAATGACAGCATCGGAGGATATTCACTTTTCAGCAGCGCTCGACAGACGTATAGATTTATGAAGGAGGCAGGCTATTGCAAATAATGGTGCCGGGGGCTGGACGTTGAGTGTTGGTTCCCGGGGTGCTCCCGAGTGAAGACGATTGCTTAGGAATATTGCGGCCCGCTATCCCGGAATACCCTATTGTCGTTGAGCATGTCTTGCGCCTCACGAGCTGCTATATGATCGTGGCTGACGATGAGGGCTGATCGGCTCCGTCGCAGCGTCTGAATGAGGCAGCGCATCCGTTCATGAGGAGGAAAATATTTGGCAGACGGCTATGTGCTTACCTGTCCAGCATACTCGTCGGATGGCGGCGATCTTCGCATCGTCGCGCTGTTGGCGCGACTCCGGGCTGCAGTTCTGGACCCAGTCGTACTAACGCTTGGACAGCCTGTATGAGCGGGGCGTGAAGATGACACGAGCGATGGTTGGGACAATCCGGTAGTGAAAGCAGCGGGCGGCTCGGTAGGAGTCGCGGCGACGAATGCTGTATCTGGTGGCGCGTCCTTTGAGCTCGTGTCCGCGGCAAGATCGCGTGAGGATGGTCGTGCCGTCGTGGGTGGTGTGGAGCGCGGAGGCGTATACGCGAGATCAGGAAGCATTGGCGATGTTTTTGGCGAAGGAGAGGGCGACTCGCGCTCAGGCGCGGACGATGGCGCTGCGTTGGCCGATCTCGTGCCGTCTTCGAGATTGCTTGGCTCTGACCTGGTCCTCGGCCCTTCCTGGTCCCGGCGCGTCATGAAGGACGGGAAGCGTATACCCATGACACGTCCTCTACGAGCTCTGACACGGTCGGAGGCATCGTCCTGACGGGGTCGCGCTGCAGACAGCCGCGTGAGGACGTCCTTCAACTCTGGGGGGAAGCATTCCGCTTCACGTTCTACCAGCTGCAGTGCGCGCGCCGCGAGTGCAGGAATCGCGTCTTCTGCCGCGCTCCGCTGCTGGCTTCGGACTGCGGTCCGGACGTCCTCGTCTAGCTGCCGTTCGTCTGCAAATTGTACCAGGACGGGCAGCATGTCCGCCCAGTCCTCGCGCGGGAAGCCCCATATCCAGGGCATGAAAGGATGTCGTGCGCGCACCAGAGACAAGCAGGTGCAGACAAAGTCGAACGTTCGAACGTGCTTGCCTCCATCGATGGCGGCAGCACCGCGGGCGCACAACAACAAAAATTGCCAGATGTCCGCGAGCACAGGTCGCAGCGCCGCCGAGTGGAATTCGATGTCTCCCATGCTGCTGAGGGTCTCCCAGACAGGATCATGAGCTGACACGTGGTTCGTGAGTATGGCACTGTATAGGCGTAAACCACAGGGAATCAAGGACGGCGATTTGATGACGGCTGCTGCAAGAGGCGAGGCAACTCCAGCATAATCTTCGGGGAACAGGGATGTCAGGGCGCCGGCAAGATCGATGCGGCGGCCTTCTAAGTAGGATTCGGGAAGTGATCGGTCGGTGCGGTTCCCTATGATGTTGTACTTTTCGCCACCGCCGTTGAGCAGAGCCAGGAGCATCAAAGGAGCTTCCGCAGCAGACAGCGGCTGCTCGTAACCGCGCAGCCAAGTGCTTTCTAAGAGGATCTGAGCGACGGCCTCTTGAAATTCGCTGAGGGTCGGAGAAGTCAGTCTGGGAACCCGATCCCACGTCCGAAGCGTCTCGTCGTCCAGAGCACCGCTGGAGAGACCGAACGACGCCCAAATAACATCGAGGATGTCTGACAGAGGCCAGTCTTTGATGACAGGCCTTGCGAGATGGAGCAGCGTAGCGAGTGTTGTCGGATCACGGACAAGGGCTGTCACAAATTCAGGTAGAGGCCGATCGGGTGGTGTGAGAAGGATCACGGCCGCGTTGGACATCCAGATGTCGGGCGGCTCGGAGGCCAGGGGAGACAACGTGTACGGCATGATAGACTCGATGCTGTTGGTGACGAGACGGAGGACGAGGTTGTGCGCGTTGTCGGACAGCATGCGCAAATTCAGCTTCCTCTTCACCGCCTCGGTGGTATGGGGGATCCATAAGACCGCGTTTGCGGCTCCAATACGGTTTCTGATGCATCCAAGCGCAAAGGCAATGATGGAGGAGGGAGGCGTGTGGGTCTGTATGAGTACCTCCGCCATGGTCTCAAGGACTGGGCCATCGTTGATGATCAGTTTGTCCACCGAGGACAGGAGGCTGTGGATGATGTACGGCTGCCGCATGACCTCATCTTCTTCCTTAGGGATAGACTCAAGCGGGGGCTGGAGTACCTTGAATGCGTACTGGGCGAGGTCAGATAGAACAACGCAGATGACTCCGACAATAAGGAGGGGCACGTAAAGCGCGATGTAAAGTGCGTAGAGGAGGGCGAACGCTACAAGAACCAGAATTGACAGCACGGTTTGACAAATGGCTGACGGTAGCGACTCGGGGGTGCCGTCCACGAAGTCCCAGAATGCATCCAAGCCCCAAGATAACGCAAATGAAAGCATGTGCATTCCTCGAACTGCTCCTCGAGCCGCCCCCTTCACCACCACCCAAATCGTGCTCGCGACCACATGTATCAGCCGTCGCGCAACGGTGGTGACATAGCGCCTGCCAATGCGCAGCGCGCTCTTCAGGAGGGTAATCCGGTACGGGCAGCGGGGCGAGGCGAGGGGTGCGACGATGGAGGCCAGAGCGAAGAACGCCCAGCCGGCAACGAGAGGGAAGGTGGACTGACCAATGGTTTCGTTAGCTGCGGCGGTGTAGAAGCAAAGACCAATGAAGAAGAAGCCAAGAGATACGTGGAGGAGAAGGGGGAGCATTGCCGCGATCTCGAAGACCTTCCAGTCCTCGAGGCCCGGGTAGCGAAACTGACGCGCGCGCAGCTGCTCCTCGGGCGTGATCCAGTCCATTGCAAGATATTCGTTGAGCCACTGCTTCACGAGCATGCCGAAGGATGCGGTGGACAGGCTGACGACGAGGCTCGCAAACCACAGGCCGTTGACGCGCAGCGCCCAGAGGGGAGCCGCGAAGGGGGTGTCGTTGGGGAAGGGAACCGCGGGACGAAGAACGCCGTCCGCGAAGGTATAGTTCTGCGAGAGCGACTGGCGCATGAGGAAGACGAGCTCGTCAGTGTTGTCTGGCTGGAGGCTGGCGTAGCTGTCGACGACGAACGTCGTGACCACGGCCGAGAACAAGCCGGCCTTCGCGCGCGGATTTAGGGGCAGGACAAGATGTCAGAAGTAGCGCGACGCACGAAGACGAGGAGCGTGTCAAGGTCTTCCTTCGCGTCCGCCACCTTGCGCGTGTCTGCGTCGCGCACTGTCTTCACCATGGTCTGCCACAGATTCGACGTGTTTGTCCGTGGCGGGTCCGCCGTCCGAGCCTGAGAACATCGTAAGTACTCGTGCCAAGGACGCGTCGTGAGGACACGTACCTTCGAGCAGCAATTGCAGCCCAGCATGTTCGTCTCCGCATCTGCAGTGTCCATGGATGTCGCTGGCAGAGGGATGTCGCGGGCGATGGCTCAACTAGTTCAACGCAGTGACAAACGTCCTGGCGTACTGCATGCATGGAATGGAAGCTTGCGCAGCATCCTCGGCATCCCGCGCGATACGGAACAGCCACAGAGGAAGATTGGAAAGGGTCCAGCAAGCGCCGCAGCGCGAGGCAGAGGTCGGCTGCGGAAACGGTCCGCGAAACCGAAGCGCAAAGTGATCGTCCTCGCGTGGACGGTCTGGAGGACCGACAGTGTCCGCAAATCGATTCAGCTTCGTGTCCCTGAGCTGGCTTGGACGCGACGAGCTGTACAGGCAGATCTATGAGTATGTCTCACTTGAGAACGTCTCATGACCGCCATCGGGTCGCTGTTGGCGATACGAGTAGCCGCAGCAGAGCCGCGGTACACGGTTGCGGGTCCTGGGACGTCATCCGTAGCCGAGTCTAGGCGCGATGCGTGCATAGGCAGTAGGGGCCTGCGAGAGAAGACGCTTCTATGGGCCCGGTAGGATAGTCGTTCGATGCGTATAGCTGGAGATATGACGTTGAACCAGGTTCCGCTTCGTGGCCGTCAGGCGGGGCGGCAAAGGACCGCGTGCACCTCTGCTTTCACTATAGTCCGGCTGAGGGTGTGCGCCACTCGCCGGAGGCACGTGGTGAGCGACTGCACGGGGAGGTAGCACAGTGTGGAAGAGCGCAAGGAGAAGGCTGGGGTATTCCTCCCGGCATGTTGGAAAGCGCTGTGTACATGCGCGCGACCGTGATGTTCTGGCCGCACGAAGCGACGCGTTGCGCCTAGATGGGTACGAGACCGACGGTCTTTTGTACGTCTGCCTGAGGCTCGAGCGGCGTAGTGCATCTGCGACACATAATCAGACTGCGTACCGCGAATGTGCAAGAGTAGGGCGCACCAGGACTCAAGCACCTCCAGCCTCCCCTGGGTACCTATACTCCAGGTGCTGTCTCGCCTTCTGCTCTCCGTCGATCCTGCCGACTGTGGGTGCAGCGCTCGCGCTCGAGATTCTGCTGCAGCCAATGAGCTCTGAGGACGACCGAAGGGGCCCCGGCATACCTCGCTAGCAGAGCACCTCTGACCAGCCACATGACGCAGCTGGTCTCCATGCACGCGGCGCGCGTTGCTGGCCTATGCGACTCCACGAGTACTCGAGAGGTGCCAGAACGTCTCTGCGCAATGTCGCGGCGGCGCGCACGTACTGGGCGATTGTACGCGTGGTCGAGAGCGGGGTTCAGAGAGCCGTCAGAGGGCCGCAGGGACTGATTCTGGGATAACAGTTGGTGTGGATGGGTGCGCGTCGCCCGTATGTCCTGAGAGGCGCTCCAGGGCGAGGCCTTGGAAGCGGACAGCGCGCTCGGCGGTGTAGCCTTGTTGGAGAGCCGACGCGTCCTATGTGCGCGGACACGGCCGGGTCGCGCTCTGGTGATGCAGGGTGATAGTTCGTGTTCAGTTCATGCCGGGGAGAGCAGCGATTTGGGGGTTTGTCTGAGGTCTGGATATAATCATCAGTATCGCACGGAACCTTCAGACGCGCCCGACAGGCGTACCGATGCCCCTGTGCTTCCGTCCCCCCAGATATCCGCTCTGGACATCCTCTCTATCCAGACTCTGCTACTCGTCAATCTTCTGAGGCGTGGAAGGAGAGCACTAGACCCTGTTTCGGGTGATCAGCTCCGAGGGTGACCGACAGATTACATGACACTGCGCACCTGGTAGATCTGTAGGACGCCCCACATAGCGCTTGTCTTGAGCAGCTAGGCACCATAGATATAACTGAACTCGCTAGATATATTTGCGTGAAACCAGAGGCCTGAGAGAGATGCCCTGAGTTTGGTCGTCGCGTCTTCACGCGTTGTTCGTAGAAGCAGGACCTGGCCGGCGTGACGCGTGACGCGTAGTAGAGAGAGCACAATCTCACAAGGGAATTAGGGAAAGCGGTAGCGTCGAATTCGTGTCGCACGTCTTGGAGGCGTGTTTGTGGTCGCTGATCGTAGTCGAGGTCAAAGGGACGGCGCCGTAATTAGCCGCGCTTTCTGACGCGACCACGTGACGCGCCCCGTCCACGTCCTGCTCATCGATTTCCGACGCGTGTCGTCGCGCAGGTCTCAGTAAGCAGTTGAACGAATCTATCTCAAGTGCCCTTATTATATTGTCCTGATAAAGCCCAAGCTGCCTACGACTACGTGATCCTCGGCCAAGCGCCAATGTTTGTAGCCGCGACTCTCGAACGTGCGCTCGGACCTGCGTCCGATACTCATATATGTTGAAATGTTGAAGTCGTATGAGATAATTCCGGCACCGGGCTGCCCACAGAATGCGCGCACAAACTTGTCTCTGATTATAAACCGATTACTGACAATTTGCTGACAATTTACATACAGAAAAGATCCATAATCACGAACAACATATTGTGACGTAACTCCGGCATGCGCACACTTGAACGCTAGGTATAGGCTAACTACAAGGCCATAGGTTTACATCAAAGATCTGAAATCGGTAATCCAGCGTCGTTCTACGCTTCAAGGCTAATAGCGATGCCAAGTTGTACACTGCGCCTCAGTAAGGAGCGAGCAAAAGCGGAGCGGGAACCACACAAGCACTAGGTCACTCATCACCTGTGGCACTCGCGGAATTGGAACGTGGATGCAAGATCTGCGCGTCGTCGCGCGATTGGTCTCCAGCGCCGTCCGCGCTGCCAGCGATCATCAACGACCGCGAGCGTACATGAGCCTCGCTGCTCTCCACACGGCCGTTCTCCCCTGGTGCGATGGAGTCGGCAAGGGACACAACAATCTCGTCCTCTCGCGACTGCGGCTGCGCAGATGGGCGTGTCTTGAAATGCGAGTCAGCGATCGCTACCCGGCAGGTAAAACGAATGGAGCACGTACTTCGTCTATCCTGCCTCCTACCTGCTCAGCGCGTAGGCCGCTAGTCGTCGGTCTCGGGCTTAGTGTACCACTGATACTTACTTGGGTAATGCTCTGCAGAGCGCTTGGGCAACCCGCAGAGCGCGGTTCGGTCTGTACAGGACTGTCAGCGATAAGCGTCTGGCACGGCAGTAACGGTACACGCACTGTTTCTGCACTGCCTGGCGGCGTGGGACGTGCATGAGCTGGGTCGATTGCTTCTGCAAAGGCCGGTGGCATTTTCTCTGCGGCGCCCTCCGTCGGTACCTCGTCGACGCGCTTGGTACTCGTGCCTGGCGCAGAGTGGCTACCAGGCAAGGGTACAGTCACTTTGTTTTGGTCGGGGGTAGAGCTGCGGGGCTAAATGACATGTGAGCAAAGGACGTCCGGCGCAGCTCGCACATAGTGATACGCACTTTGTCTGTCGTGCCCGGCTGGGAACGAGTGGCCCCCTCAGACTCTGAGGTCCTGGCTTGAGCGTGTGCCTGTATATGGAAGATAAATACGCATAGCCGGAGTTAAAGTCGCTCGACACACCTCGTCTACATCGCTGCTTGATTCACCAGGGGTCGGCGCGCCAGGGTCTGGGCCCGGATAGCGCTCCTCAGCGCGTTCTTCTGAAGACACACTCGTCTCCCTCGCTTGAACGCTGCGGTTCTCGCTGTGAGTAGCGCGGTGCGCAGGCCTATCGATGGAGTCTGGGGCGAGAGCATCCGCTGGCCTCGTGGCGGGCGCATGTGCCGACTGCGCGTGCAGTGCAGCGGAACCGTCGCCGACGGCGGTGTCTTCGGCACCGCCTGCATCGGGCGGTCTAGTCGAGTCTGCGACAACACTGGGGGCTGCAGAAGGTGGAAGGCGCGGAGGATAGACCGTAGATGGCGATGGTTTGGACAAACGCTCGGTGGCAGGCGCTGCGGCGGTGCTTGGCGGAGCTGCGGAGACTGGAATGTGCTCGAGGTCGGTGGTAGTAGGTGCAGGCTGCGGCTCATTTGCTGAGGCCGGTAGGCCCTCTTCGACGTCCGTTGGCCTGGTGACTCCGGAAGATTCGGCAGGCCGCCTGCGCCAGCTGGAGAACACCGGTGGTATGATGCGCCAAAGCCGTGATCTGTGCTCGGAAGGCGAAGGACTGGGCGATGCAGCTCGCCGGGCGGGGAGGAGGCTTTCCATACTGGCGAGCTCACTGAGCACGTCGTTGAGAGGTGCATGTACATGCTCGGGATGAAGTAACGTGTGCTGCTCGAGGCTCTGCAGCGCACGACTGGCAAGCTTGGGTATGGTATCGTCAGGATCCTCCGCGGTGTCCTCCTTGACGAGAGTGCCTTCCCCTGCAGCGTACTTCAAGATCGGAAGTAGCAGATCCCAGTCAGAGCTGGATTTACCGAGGTTGAGTGCGGATGGCATGCCGAGATGTGCTTGAACTATGCACAGCTTGACGAAACTCTCAGTGTGCAGGGTGTCCAGTGTATTTCGGCGAGCGCACTCTACCAAGAATGTCCACAGATCAGCCATTACAGGATGCAATATTGCTTGTTGCAGTATATTGTCATCAAGTGCGCAAAGGACTTTCCACAGCGGCCGAAGGTCTTGAAGCGATTGAGAAACATAGACCCGGTAAAGATTGAGAGCCTGTGCGACCAGCTTCGAGGAATTGCAAACGGCCGCTGCAAGAGGAGAGGCAAAATATTTGTAGTCTGTGCGCAATCGTGTTAGCTCTTTCTTCACGTGGCTTTCACTGGGCTGGTCACCGCTGAAAAAGTAGTAAAGAGATAAGTCATCTTCGCTTTGATCCAGAGCAGGAGCTGAGCAATCTAGCACAAATAGAAGCATTATAATTGAGTTTGGTACAGATATGCTGCTTGCTTCATATTGTGGCTTGCACCATGAGCACAAGAGAAGCAGCTGAATGGTGGACGTTTGCACGTTGGACAAAGGGCTATTATTAAGCCGAGGGAGGTAGTCCCAAATTGAGTGTGTCCACATGCGTGCATCTGGTGGAACAAAGGCTGTTTCAATGAGGAACGTGGTATCAGAAACATCCCATCTTGACATTATTCCATGTGCCATTTGGAGTAAGCTGGCAAAGTGATTGGGATTAGAGTATAGCGTGCATGACAATTTGTACTCAGAATTGTTGAAGTTTGTGGAACTAAAAATTATGAGCACAGCTGCATTCATCATCCATAGATCTGACTTCTGTAACTCCAGCTCTCCTGTGGGTGGCAGATTATGTGCCAAGTAAGTGGATAATGTTTTTGAGAGCAGTTCAACAAGAATGATTTGGGCTTTGGAAGATACCATGAAGAAAGGGAAGCAGTCTTTAATAATCTGGGTTCTGCCAATGATCTCTCCGGAGCGTTTAGACCTGCGATTATTGATACAGCCAATGACAAAGGAGATGATTGAATCTGGCCCACTATTCCCTTGCTGGAGTACCTCAGCCATACTTTGCAATATGGGCCCGTCATTGACAAGTACTTTGTCAATGGAAACTAGTAATCTAGCGGGGTTTCTTGATCCGCTGATAGCTGCATTTTCTTCTTCCTGATATTTCCCAGCCTGCAGGATGCCCCGCAGAATACATGGAAGTTCACGAAAAATTCCATAGATCATGTAGGATCCTTGAAGAATGAAGTACTTGGTTCTGGATTTGTCTTTCATATGATTGGCTGCAGCCCAAAGACTGAGTGATGTACCCATATATAGATGGGCTATATGATGAGCTATCCATGATGGCAAAACCACTGAAGACAAGACAATTGTTTGTAGAAGCCGCCTGATTCGTAGGCCAATAAGCTGCCTGATGAAGCGCAACACAGTCTTGAGCAGTGTGATTTTGTATGGGCAGTGAGATGATATGCACGGAGCAAATATTGCAAACAAGGCAAAGAATGCCCATCCTGCCACAAGAGGGAATGTAGATTGGCCAATAATTTCACTTGCAGCAGCTGTGTAAAAGCACAGACCAAGAAAAAATAAACCAAGGGAGATGTGAAGAAGGAGAGGGAGAGCTGCAGCAAGTTCATAGACTTTCCAATTGACGAGACCAGGATATCGAAATTGGCGAACACGCAGCTGCTCTTCTGGAGTGATCCAGTCCATTGCCAGATATTCTGTAAGCCATTGCTTGACCAGCAGGCCAAATGAGGCAGTTGAGAGGCTGACAACCAAGCTAGCAAACCAGAGGCCGTTGACGCGAAGTGCCCAGAGCGGAGTCTCGAATGAGGGAAGGGAAGGGAATGGGGAGACCGGACGAAGAATACCATCGGCATAGGTGTAGTTCTGCGCCAGGGAATGCTGCATGAGGAAGACAATTTTGTCAGTGTTATCAGGTTGGAGACTAGCATAGCTATCGACCACGAAAGTGGTGACGACAGCGGAGAACAAGCCGGCCTGCAGACCACTGATCAGACACGTGAATGTGGCGCGCAAAAAGTACGCACAAATACTAGGAGGTTGTCGAGATCTTCCTTCGCATCTTTCACCTTGCGTTCATCGATCTTGCGCACGGTATCCCGCAGCTCCTGCCATGCACTGGATCTTCCGCTCTGCTTGTTTGACTGCTCAGCCTCAGCGCGAGAGTCCATTTGCGGCTGAGCAGCCATCTGTGGCATGGGATCTGCTCGAGGCGAGCTAGAGCTCTGCGGCAAGGTTGGGTCTGGACGGCCATGCGTGGGATCCGGGGGCGGTGACTTGACGTTATCCTGTGCGTTGTGTTAGCAATTATAGCTGGTATAGATTGCGTGCTGGTTCACTTCATTGCGTCCAGGTGGTCCAGTGTCTGCGGCGGCGGGATCCTGAGCGCGACTGGGGTTCGACATGGGGGATGGAGGGAGGAATGAAGACGTGGTCGGGGTAGCACGGATGCCCCAAGAACGTATCCCGGGCAAATACACCGCCTCCAGAACCTGGAAATCGCACAGGAATAGCATGCTGTGCTTCTCGGCGGGGTGTCACAGTCCACCGCGCACGTTCGTATCACCTGCGTATCTCAGGAATGCACAAACACAGAAAAGCACCGAGATAGACCCACACGCGCAGCACGGAAGGACGCATCGAGGCCCAGAGGGCGGGCATTTGGCAGCAGGCCGGCACGTCGACGATCAGCATGATAGCAACCTGTATCGATGTGAGCACGATTCGGTGCTATTCGGTGCTATCGGCAAACGTGCGATGCACCTACCGTACCCGGTACGATAAGAATATATGTCACGGACAGCGTCATTCATCGGACGGAAGGCGACACAACCCTCCTCCACTGATGAGGGCACACCTTTCGCCAGGTAACTACGTCGCGAGCAACCCCGCGGCGCATCCGATGTGCCTGGGCGGGTCGGCGGCACGGGCCTCGCTGCATATGTCCTTGTCCCTCATGCTCCGCGTCACGGCAGTCGCGCATGCATGGTTCGGAGAGCTGGCAGCGTGAGAACCCTGTGCAATGTACCCGTGGCTTGCGCACCATGCACCGCAAGCCACTATTCAAATGTCGACATGACGAGCTGCGTGACTAGATACACGTAAAGTGATATCGTTTGTACAGAGCTCGATTGGTGATGATGCGTATATTCGTTGTGGCGTCCGAGTCGACACGGTTCTTTGTTTGCGGTAGCGGAACACGATGAGCAACGTGATGCTCCTCGGCGTCAAGTCTACGAGACCCACTGTGATGTGTGATGTGGCGGTGGTGCGACGGTGAGCCTAGCAGGTCCAGATTCAGGTCCGCTGTGTTCTATGTGGCAATTGTCAGCGCAGGGTCATTCGGCGGTAGGCCAGGTACTCACGGCGTTAGCGCTAGTCTAGACTCTTATCCAGCCAAGCTACTAGTAGGAATGCGTACCGCACAGACACGAAGCGGTTATACGCTGCACCATAGCTTTTGTGGGTGAGGCATGCTGGTGGACGAGCGCAGCGCTCAGATAGCATAGAAGGTTGGAAAGGGTCCAGGAAACGTCCTTGGTCTTGCGCATCGCAGCAGGCCGCGCGAGACGTAGACACCGCCGAAAGGGCAATGCACGATCCTTATTGAATAGAGGGGCCAGTATGGTCGCTGCTGTGCGCACCGTGCCGCACTGCGCGCGGGAGGCTAGAATCAACTCAGCAAATGGCACGATAGAAAAAGACGAAGTCACTGCTAGCGCGGAGCACTGGAGCGATGCTGACTGCAGCCCACGGCGAAGGCGACGATGGAAGGGGGTGGGGCCTCTGTCTGCTTGAGCAAGTTCGTCATGAGTGTAAAAATGGGACCGTTGTCGACAACAAATCTGTCGACAGACAGGAGAAGCTCGTGTGTTGCGTACGGCTGCTTCATGACGTCCTCTTCCTCTGCGTGTACCGCTGAAGCGAGAATCGTATGATGAGCGGCTTGGAAAAACATGGTTATCGCTCTCCCAGCGCGGCGGAGCATGCGTAGCCCAACCATTCCGGCGAGGATCGGATACAGTACTAGAAAAATTGGTGTGACGATACAGGGGCAGCAGAAACAACACAAGGACGATCCCAGCAAGCCTTCGAAGGCTGCCCCAGTCGCCCTCGCCATGGAGCGCAGCGTGCGGGTGAGCGCGTACGTCCACCGCCCAAGACGTCGTCTGACGCGGAGCGTGACATAACGTCTTCCGATGCGCAAGGCAGCCTTGAGCAATGCGACTTTGTACGGGCACCGGGGGGAGGCGAGCGGGGCAACGATGGACATCAGGGCAAAGAACGCCCAGCCAGCGACGAGCGGGAATGTGGAACGGCCAACAGTTTCATTCGCGGCGACAGTGTAGAAGCACAGGCCAAGGAAGAAGAGGCCGAGGGAAACGTGGAGGAGGAGGGGGAGCATGGCCGCGATCTCGAAGACCTTCCAGGCCTCAAGCCCCGGGTGGCGGAACTGCCGGGCGCGGAGCTGCTCCTGCGGGGTGATCCAGTCCATGGCGAGGTACTCGTTGAGCCACTGCTTCACGAGCATGCCGAAAGACGCGGTAGAGAGGCTAACGATGAGGCTCGCGAACCAGAGCCCGTTGACGCGGAGCGCCCAGAGCGGCGGCTCGAAGGGGGCCTGGCCGGGGAAGGGCGAGGCAGGCCGCAGGACACCGTCGGCGAACGTGTAGCTCTGCGAGAGAGACTGGCGCATGAGGAAGACGAGCTCGTCTGTGTTGTCGGGCTGGAGGCCTGCGTAGCTGTCGACAGCGAACGTCGTGACCACAGCCGAAAATAGGCCTGCCTGGGCGCAGTGTGAGTCAAGCGTCGACGATGCAGACGTGGCGCTACGCACAAAGACTAGGAGGGTGTCCAAGTCCTCTTTTGCATCTGCAACCTTCCGCGTATCGACATCCCGCACCGTCTTCACCATCGTTTGCCACATGTTCGAGGCGTCCGGCGACGAGAGGCTTGCATTAGTCTAGGTTCGACGTCAGCGTCGAAGTCGAACCGCCGCAGACCACTTGGACTCACATGCGTGCAGCAGGCACAGCTCCCGCTTGCCATTGTTGGCCGCAAATCCACGGCTCTGTGCGGCGGCCTATGATATGGCGGGTGAAAGAACGGTGAACCACACCGTGTTCTCCTCGACGGAGAACAACTTTGGCTTCAGCCGCGATGAATGGAAGCATTACCATGCCGCGGGCGCGCAACAGCACATTGCGAAGACACGTTGTTCCGATGCGGCAGGCATCAAACATCCGGAAAGGGTCCTGCAAGCGCAGCCAACCAGAGACGCGATGCTGTTGTGTAGCGCGTGCGCAGATCACCACGCGGGGCTTACGCTCACGCTCGAAAGGAGCATCCGCAAGAGATTTTGGACCGGGAGCCTGACTGCAGCTGGAAGCGTCGTGCGCGTGATTGGCATTGGGAGCCTTTGGCCGCACGACCGGCTGCTGCGGTCCGCAGCACCATGTCGTACCGGGTCCCAGCGACACTCCGACGAGAGTGCATCGAGCGGCATGTAGAAGACACGGTGCGAGGGCGCTGAACCCGTGGCTTGCGGCGCAGGTTCCGGTGCGCGCAGGGCCATCCGACATCGGTCCCAGCATCGGGCGGCGCGCGCCGAGCCGTCTTCCGGTACCGCACACGCAGCGCGGCGGAGACGACCCACATCGTCCTCGCCTGGTCGCACCGGCTGCGACTGGGGATGCGAGCCGTCGTTCAGCACAACGTCGTCGCGGCGCCGCTTGGGGCGGTCCCGCCTATGGCGCCAGAGTCAGAGAGAGGGTCCGCTGAGCCCTGCGTGCGGACTCACCGGTACGAGAGCGGTGTGAGTGTGATTCTTCCCGAATGTTCGTGTGCCATGTGCGCGACGCGCTCCTCCAGGCTGTACTGGTCCAGGGATATGCGTTAGTTTCTCTGTGGACGACGGATCGCAAGTCCTGGTGTACTTACGCTGGGCATGTGTCCCGCGGCCGGCGCCGGCTCTTCGCGCAGCGTCATGAATCTGCTCTGCTTGAACGGGGCGTCCGTCAAAGCAGGTCCAGCTCGAAAGGCCATGGTCGGGACGTCGATCGCAGGGATGGAAGAGAAAGCGAAGTCAGCATGCAAGTGTCCACTTTTACGGTAGTCTGGAGAGCATCCGCCGAGATGACGGAACTCGCAGAGCACCGCTTTCCAAGGTTCACAAGCAGGCTTCAGCCGGAACACGTGCCAGGCGTCGGCGCCGTCGCTCGCACGTATTATGTTGAGGTCCACTGCATTGAGTTGATCTATAGCGAAGCCTCAAATAGCGGCGAAAATAGAGAATTACAGGCCGTGCATTACGACTGGACGAGCCCCTTGCTTCGCAGGTAGTCATAGTGCTCCTCGGTATGCTTACGGACTTCCCGGTCGACGTCTCTGCGCCAGAGCGGCAGCCCAATCTGTAAACGCGTCAGCGCACGTCCGGCTGCGAGAACGTCCGACCGCGACGCACCATGCCAATAAGCACATACACCTGATCCAGCAACCCACCATTCCCCGGCGACGACCCGCGCGAGCTACACCTAAACACATGCCCAATAAAATCATACGTGATATGAAAACGGCCCGTGCGCACGCCGCGCAGGACGTGCGCCGCCACCGCCTCGGGCGCGCTGCCACTGTCCGTCTCCTCGAGCCTGAGCGTGCCGTGCGGCTTGACCTTGTTCTCCTCCGCGAAGCCGGGGCTGAGGATCGTGCCCGGGAACGCGATATGCACGCCGATGCCGTACATGGTGAACTCGCTCTGGAGAGCCCCGGCGAGGCCTGCGGGATGTGAGATGGACTGGTGCAGAAGAAAGAATGCGACTGACCGCGCACGGCGAACTTGCCGGGGGAGTAGGGCAAGTAGCCGACCATGCTGAAGTAGCCGAGTACGGAGGATGTGAAGACGAGCGTGCCCTGCACGCCGTCGCGCACCATCCGCTTTGAAGCTGCCTAGTGAGAACTAGTGTTAGCGTCTGAGAGGGTAGGCAATTTCCAGGTATGACATAGGGAGACGAAGAGCCGGACTGCAGGAGGAATGCGCGAGCTGGAGCGCGTCATTCGAGCCGGATGGCTGTTCCCAGGAATTTGGGAGCGACGACGCTGCGACACGGCCCGCTGGCAGCCATCCAAGTGCACATGCAAGATGCTATGTTGTCTTTCTGAGCCACAGTCGTGGCGGCGGCGGCGGAAGAGTGTTCGTCGGCAGCGTCGAGAGCCGGCCAGGAGCCGCATCCACGAAGAGCGAACACGCAGAGTGGGGCTCACCAACGCTGGTCATGCCTGCACCCAATACATCTCCTCCATGCACTCGCACAGCTACTCTTCGGTACGCTCGACCTAGAAGCCGGGCCGCGATTCGCCCGCGCAGAGGCAGAGGAAGAGCTTACGGGACAGCCGGGGTGGATAGAATCTTCCTGCGAGCGAATTCGGCAGGTGTGTTGTATGTTCTACAATCGCGGCTGATCTACATGCCATGGTGAGTGTCAGGGCTTCGTACGATGCTGGTGTATGCGAACACGATGCACCGCTGACGTCGACCATCCCGCAACATTTGTCCTGCTGCATGCAACCCCCCTTTTCCTTCACACCAACTCCATCATTCGCTGTGCAGCGTACGGTTATCTAACCTGCTTGATGTTAGGTGGTAGGCCAGATCTGCGTGACGATTCAAAGACCCATGCGTCGCCTGGTCTGCGTGCAATGGTCCGGCAACTCTGGGCCGTGACGGAACGTGGCAAGCCCAGCAGAGCAGGTATGTGCATAACTAGCGCAGAGCTACGAGAGTCACGGAAAGCTGAGGCAGTTTGAGGGTCAGCGACGTGGTGGTTACGGTCGTGGTCGATTGCTCGAGAGCCGGGAGCGAGCGCAACTTTCGGAACGCGCGTGGGGTAACGGTCACGTGCACAGACTAGCCGCGTCGCAACGCAGCTAACGCAGCGCGCTCCAATATCAAGCAGACTTTGTATTGTACGCCGTAGCTGGTGGCTCATGTCAGCTTGCGGCCGATTAGGCGGACGTG
Source organism: Phanerochaete sordida (assembly GCA_019973155.2). Classification (NCBI taxonomy): domain Eukaryota; kingdom Fungi; phylum Basidiomycota; class Agaricomycetes; order Polyporales; family Phanerochaetaceae; genus Phanerochaete; species Phanerochaete sordida. Next base: position 155,599 of record BPQB01000048.1, read on the forward strand.
AGTCAGATTTTATAGCTTTGCAGTATGCCGTATAACTCGCTTTCGAACGACAGATACGGCAGGGACGGCAGGTTTGAATAAGATAATTGCACGGTACATGAAGTCATAAGAAGTCTGGACCTGAAGCGAATTCCAACAACCTTTGTCACTCATTTACAGTTCCTCTGACGATCAGATGCTTGCTGAGGCTACCAGAGCACTCGACGTCGGGCAAACAGCCAATATGAGATCTTATACGCACGGCGTCAGTCAAAGTGACTGTGTATCCGGGAATAAAGTGCGTACCCTCATTGAGCTACGGCAGAGTCCGCGGAAGTTAGAGGCGCAGTGTGTGACTCTCTGTCGTACGTCTGGATTTCTGCGCCGCTGTTTCCCCTCTCGCTCGGTACGTTCTGGATACTCTGCGCTTCCGCAATCGCTGGCACGGCTTCAGCTGCAGCTCCGACATGAAGTGCGACTACTTTGCTTGCTGATTCGTGGTCTTTGACGTTAGAAGGAGCTCCCTGAATACCAATGTAAGCTCCCTATTCCTCGCAGGTTCCAGGAAATATGATAGATACCTCAGCAGATGAACCACTTTCTTGACCTTGCTTCCTATCGGATGGTCTGTCACTGTCGAGAACGCCAATATCTGCCGGCCCAGGCCACCCAGGAATTGCTTGCGATGCAGTATAATTCCCAGCCGCGGTACCCGTGGTGCTATCTCCCAGATTACCCCCGGCAACCTTATCCCAGTCAGTGTCATATTATACCCAACCAAAAGCGTCGCGCTCACCTCGACGTTCACGCGCAGACACACACGATTAGCTGCGGTGTCCGACACATCTTGGTCCTCGCTCGACATGGCTTCGTCGACGGCGCGTGCAGTATCTTCCTCCGCCACAGTTGCAGCTGGGGATATGGACACCATGGATCCTCTAGCAGGTTCGTCCGGGGCTGGTGGACGTATCTATGGGACCGAAGTTAAAACTATCGCTTGACCGCAAGGCTGTAGACACACCTCGAGTATACTGCTCAACGATTGCCCGCCAGCCGTGCTCTCAGGCATTGTGCCTGCGTTTTGGTCTCCAGATACTAACGCCGTTTCGGGCGCGACAAAGTTAGCTGATGCGCCGTCCGCTTGAGCGATATCTTCCGCGGTCTTGAAAGGGCGCTGAGGCGAAGAAGCCGTGGAATTGCTCCCGGGAATGACTTGGGGGTGCGTCTGAGGGATTCGTCAGCTTTTACGATCGACTCCGCTGTAAAATGTCCCTAATTCACCTCAGTTGCATCCACTCGCGGTGACATGCTCGCATAGGACAAGCTGCTCGATGAACGGCGGCCTTCGCTTAGCTCACGCTCCGCGACGCGGTTTTCCGGGGGCAGCAATTTGTCTGGCCTTTGATCACCGTTTACGTCTATTCCGGGAGATAATGGTTGATTGTCGACGGAAGCTGCTGGCACGGTACCATCTTCGACTGGAGCCTCTGGCCAGGTAGTCCCCACTTGCGGTTTAGATATCGCGGATAAGGGCTGGGCATTAGCTGCAGCGGGTACGCTGCTATGTAACCCACCAGCCCATGGAGCCTGTGGTATGGTATCAATCGGAGCAGTATCTTGTGGGGCAGATAGCTCATGCATAGGCCCAATAATTGCCATCCCTTCCTCAAGATCGACGCGGTCTCCTGTGGCATCTTGATCTGGGCTAATGGGCCTTCCGGGCCACCGGAAAGGAACCGCCGCTATAGCGGTCGATAATGCTTCCCACAGCCCGGAATGTATGTGCACTGGAGTATCAGAAAGAGTCTGAAGGGCATTTCTAAGTGCCTCTGGAATTCGGGGTCTGTCTCTTTGAGACTGAAGGCTGTGCAGAACATTGAAAGCGAGCCCAGGTATGGTCTCTTCGCGCTTTGTGACGTTGCTGTCCATGATGGCAACTAGATGTGGAGGCACTTGTAAAGCCGGCACCAATCGACCCCAGTCAGAGGCGTGATTTTCATCGTACAATGAATGTGGAGCTCCCAGTCTGGCCATAACTAAGCACGTCCTGAGGAAGTCTCCAAAACTTTCGAAGACGGTTTCGTCGTTGAACGTACTATATTGGCCTGTCCATTGAAGGATAAATTGCCAAAGATCGCGCAGCTGAGGGTTATGTAGTTCAGAGTGAAAATCGTCCTCTTTGAACGTAAGAAGAATTCTCCAGAGTGGTCGGTTATCGAATAATGACCGCGTGATATATACTCGATAGATGTTGAGGGCCGTAGAAAAAAGGGCAGGGCAATTGCCCACAGTTGCGGCCAGTTTTAGATAAACATTACTATAACCCTCTGATTGAAGCATGTTTGCTGCGTCTTGAACTCGTGGGTGAAATACATGATAATGATCACCATGGCTATAGTTAAGCCAAGTCGAAAAGTAGATCTTCAACTCATCGTTGGTCAGATGCAATTGTGTGCCTTTGAGCATGACTAGAAGGACCATAGTCCCTTCTGCAATGTCTTGCCGGTGACTAGGACTTGTGCTGTACCTCCATGTGTTCTGAAGGAGGATCTGAATAACTGCCTTCTGAACGCCATTCGGCGTATCACTATTGATTTGCGGCAGATTTTTCCAAGCTTCAGGCTCAGTTCCACGTAAAAATAAATTCCATAGGAGTCTGAAAACGTCTCTCCGAGGCCATCGTGCGGCCCAAATGACGCTTCGAGCAAGCTGTAGCATAATTGCCAACCTTGGAGGGTTATTGAGCAGCATTGACTGCGCCGGCACTAAGAAGCGCGGCGTAGATAGGAGAATCACAGCGGCGTTCTTCTTCCAGCTCTCGGCTGTTTCAGGCAACATATTTGGTTGTATACTTCGCGCAAATATCATGCTCAGTTGTTGGATAAGGGACCTGCATGCCTGTGAAGATAGCGAGGAGAGTGCAATGTATCCATGGATTAGTTGGTCGTTGTTGGGTATGCGCTGAGCCCCTGCGGAGCCGGTGCGATGTCTGATGCAGCCCGTAATAAATGTGGTCATGGACTGAGGCGAGTTGGCCACTTTGCGAAGTAATTCAGTCATTGTTGCAAGGATGGCCCCATCATTTGCTATGGCTTTGTCGACTGAAAGCAGCAGATTGACCGCGTTGTATTCTTGTTTCATCATTATATCCTCTTCATTGCGCTCGTTGACTCTTGCGAGGTGTTGAAATGCAGGAATGATGAAGATAGCACAATTTGTTAAGAGAATGAAGATGAGAATGGGCATCCAATACAAGGCAACCATGAGATAGAACGCAGCGATACGTATAGCTGATTCTTCGGAGACTTTCCAGTAGAGGGATACAAGCTTGTTCCCCCCCTGTATGTATGGTCTCAAGAAGGGAAGGATCAACCTCTGGCATGCCCGGCCTATGCTCAATGATACGCTGATCACTAGCGTATGCAAGCGTTGTTGAAGCCATGACCCTGTATGTCGAAGTGGCATTCCAATGCATAGCCTTCCCAGGCGTAATACGTTCTTCAAGTAGCCTATCTTGTATGGACAACGGGGTGAGATAAGTGGCGCCAGAATGGTTAGGATAACACAGATTGCCCAGCCAGCAACAATAGGAAATGTTGAGCGACCAATAAGCTCATTCGCCGCGGCCGTGTAAAAGCAAAGGCCGATGAAGAAAAGACCAAGGGATACGTGGAGGAGGAGGGGGAGGATTGCGGCAATTTCAAAAACCTTCCATTCTGTGAGGCCTTGATGACGGAATTGGCGTGCGCGTAGCTGCTCCTCAGCTGTTATCCAATCCATAGCAAGATACTCGTTCAGCCACTGCTTGATGAACATGCCAAACGACGCAGTCGCCAGACTGACGATCAAACTCGCGAACCAGAGACCGTTGACGTGGAGTGCCCACAGCGGGGCTTGGAACGGTAGGTCGGCAGGGAAGGGTACTGCAGGACGAAGAACACCATTGACCAAGGTATAATTTTGCGCGATGGATTGGCGCATGGGATAAACAAGCTCGTCTGTGTTATCCGGATGGAGACTAGCGTAGCTGTCGATGACGAACGGCGTCACTACAGCGGAAAAAAGGCCCGCCTGCGCGCATGTGGTAAGAACAGCAACCTGGATAGACAGGGCTGACCAAAAATACGCACGAAGATGAGCACATTGCTGAGGTCGTCTCTTGCATCTTCGACCTTCTTGAGATCATTTCCCTGGACTGTGTCACGTAGCTTCTCCCACAGGTCTTTTGGATCCTCCAAGGTACTTAGGGCGAGCGGCATACGGCGGAGCCATGAATGGGGTTGCAAGTCGTGAAAAAGGTGGGGAAAATTGAGGTACAAATTGTGGCGGCGGTGGGACGAATGTCCCCGCTGGAGCCTGCTGGTGCGCGTGCGTGGAGGGTACAAATTGCTGCGGTGGCGGGACAAATGCTCCCGCTGGAGCCTGAGGATGCGCATAGGAGGGTACAAATTGCCTTGGCGGTGGAACGAATGGTCCCGCTGGAGGCTGTGGATGCGCATATAATGGAGGTACAAATTGTTGCGGCGGTGAGGCTGATGTCTCCGCTGGAGCCTGTGGCTGTGCATGTGTCATCTCATCGATTTGCGGCGTGGCTCGCTCATGAGACTGGGGCTGTCTTTCCCCAGGAGAGCCTACTAAGCGAGGTCTTGTACCTCCCTCAGCGTCGATAGTCGCCATGGGATGCGGTATGGAGATGGTAGTGGGGGACAAAAGGCTTGAAGATGACCAGCACTGTGGTGGGCCAAGGACAAAGAGACTGCAGCCATGCAAGAAAGGTGTGGTGCATTTCTAGCATGGCTGCCGAACCCATCGGACACTTTTGGGGAGTATGCCGAGGCCCCTCTTCCTGGTGCTATTTTGGTAGTAGTAGACAACCTGCGCACTCCGCATGAACCCATTGGAGGTGAGCGTGCCACTACGCACGCACCCTCATGACCGTGTCCATGAACTGCTCATATCCGCAAACAGCAGCCTTCGATGCAAATTTGAGTAAGATGAAACACGGGAACCCGCACATTTAAGAAAACGCCACCTGCTCCGAAGATGGTATGCGATGTCTCAAAGGACAGCCGCGCACTACGTTCCAGCAAATAGGCTCGCCCTCCACACCTTGAGCCCCCGTCCTTCCACTGATAGAGATGTTGCGTACTTCGGTTCTCACGAGAGCTTTGCGAGGGGCTCGCCAGCGGGTTGGGCAAAGGACATGGTGCCGCTGCGCGCGATGTTTCGTGGCAGATGATGGAGCAGTCATTCATTCCGCGGCCGACCATCCAGAACCGTCTCCATATTGATACGCAAATGACTTGCAGCACTTTACAATGCGTCGGCCGCGAGATGTCAGGCGATTGCTTCGAAGAGCTTGAGGCCTCATGCCGCAGAGGGCAGAACAAATATATCAAGGTTGCTGTACGCGATACAGTGAGCAGCGCAGCAATTTCCAAAATGCGCTACTTTCGCTGCTAATGTGGAAGGCTCCGCAGCGGCGACCTCTCTATCTGGTCATACAGTGCCTACCGAACCCATTTTTGTAGACGTATCGTAAGTATGTACTGGCGTGCCGCCCGCCCGCGCCACAGAAGTCGGAGGCCTAGAGCGTTCCGCATCCGATCCACGACGACGTGAGTATGAGGGCCCGATCGTACCACGCCTCGCCTACCCATGCCTATCATGAAATCGCTGCCGCCCAGCGTGCCTCCGTCGCTCCTCACGGCCGATCTCAAGATCGTAGGCGGGCGGCGTGGCAGGCCTCGATACGTGTAGCGGATAGCGCGGGGTGAGTTCCGCGACGGTGAACTATGTGGTGTACGGACCGGAGAATATGGAGATACATGCGGCTACAGTCATGATCGGGGCCAGATCTTCAGCGTCGTCCGGTTAGGGCTAGACGACACAAGCATTCGCAGGAGTCGGATGCAAAACCGCGCGAAGGCCGTCACCAGTAAGCACCACCAGCGTACGCGGGAGGATAAACAGTAGCGTCCGATGCGCAGCGCTGCCTTGAGAAGCGTGGTCTTGTATGGGCACCTGGGGGAGACGAGCGGGGCAACGACGGTGAGGAGGGCGAAGAACGCCCGACCGGTGACCAAGGGGGAGGTCGAGCGCCCGACGAGCTCGTTGGCAGCGGCTGTGTAGAAGCACAGGCCGGGAAAAAAAGCCCAAGGGAGACGTGGAAGAGGAGGGGAAGGCCCGCCGCGAGCTGGAGAACGCGCCAGTTCTTGAGCCCGAGACGGCGGTACTGCCGCGCGCGCAGCTGCTCCTCGGGCGAGATCCAGTCCATCGCGAGGTACGCGATGAGCCACTGCTTGACGAGCATGGCAAATGAGGCCGTGGAGAGGCTCACATCAGGCTCGCGAAACAGAGGCCGTCGACGCGCAGGGCCCAGAGAGGCACCTCGAACGGCACGTCGCTGAGCGCGGGTGCACCTGGGCGCAGGACGCCGTCCGCGAAGGTATAGTTTCGCGAGAGCGATTGGCGTAGGAGAAAGACGAGTTCTCCCGTGTTATTGGGCTGGAGGCCCGCGTGGCTGTCGACAGCAAAGGTATTGGCCACGGCCGAGAACAGCCCAGCCTGCACGCGCACATGAGAGGGCTGACACCGGTGCAGAGCGAGAGCGGTACGCACGGAGACAAGGAGCGTATCGAGGTCTTCCTCCGCATCCGTGATCTTGCGTACGTCGACTTCCCGCACCGTAGTCCTCATCGTCTGCCGCGTATCCGACGAGCCGGAGCGGGGCTCGCGCGCCATTCTGCGGATACGATCAGGAGTCTCGTGGCGGCGCTGGTGGAATTCAGCATGCACAGAGCAGCACGGGCACACCGGAATATTTGGTCCAGGACGTGGGGCGTCCATGGCACGACTCGTTTACGCAGGGAGATGTGTTGGAAACCTGAGGCCTAAGAAGAGACAAGGCCGTTCCAACAATGGCGAGCTTGGCTTCCTCGGTGCCTGTGCAGAAGGCATGATACGAACACGTGGTTGCCTGCCTGGGCATGCCTGCAGGTAGTCTCCGCGCTGCTCGGTGTGCTTGCGAACCCAGAGAGGCAGACGCGCACGAGACTGACCGTGCCGAGAAGCACGGAGGACTATTCGAGCGCGCCGTCGCCACCTGGGGCCGACCAGCGGAAAGCGTGTCCGATGCAGTCCTTCGTGATGCGGAAGCGGTCCGCCGTTTGGAGCGCCCTCCCGACGTCCGTCTCCCCGCGCTGCCAAAGATTATCAGAAGTGAGGTGCGCCGGTGGACTGCAGCACTCACCGAGCAGCATGGATGCACCGCAGTGCCCGGTGCAGGATATGAGTGTCCGTCGTCGACGGGTTTGCGAGGGGCGGTGTTGGAACCGGGAGGAAGAGACGAAGCAGTCACATGCACGGCGGGCGCGCCTTCCTCGAGGTCTGCGAAAGACACGAGACGGACGCGCAGTACGCTTCTCATGTGTGCTTGCAGAGCGCCGCAAGGTTTGGAGACCTGGGGCCTTGAGGCATCCCCACTGCAAGCGTCTAGCTGAAGACCGCATTAGCACCGCTTACACCGGTTGTACTTCAGCTCATCGTGCTGAACGGTCCCGCAGTGAAATCGTAGAGTAATGAACGGATAATGGAAATTGATTCATTAGGACTGGACGAGGCCCTTGCTTCGCAGGTAGTCATAGTGCTCCTCAGTATGCTTGCGAACCTCTTTGTCCACGTCTCTGCGCCAGAGCGGCAGCCCAATCTGCCTCCAAGTCAGCACCCACCCACCATCCCAACCAACCAAACACGACGCACCATGCCAATCATCACATACACCTGATCCACCAGCCCACCATTGCCCGGCGACGACCCCCTCGAGCTACAGCGAAACACATTCCCAATAAAATCATACGTGATGTGAAAACGGCCGTTGCGCACGCCGCGCAGGACGTGCGCCGCGACGGCCGCGGGCGCGCTGCCCACGTCTGTCTCCTCGAGCCTGAGCGTGATCTTCGGTTTCACCTTGTTCTCCTCGGCGAAGCCCGGGCTGAAGATCGTGCCCGGGAACGCGATGTGCACGCTGATGCCGTACAGGAGGAATTCGCTCTGGAGGGCTTCGGCGAGGCCTGCGCGGGGCATCAGAGGGCGGGGGTTAGTTTGTGGGAGAGAGGGGGGAGGAGGAGGGAGGGGGGCGTACCGCGCACGGCGAACTTGCCGGGGGAGTACGGCGAGTAGCCGACCATGCTGAAGTAGCCGAGCACGGAGGAGGTGAAGACGAGCTTGCCGTGCACGCCGGAGCGGACCATGCGTTTTGAGGCTGCCTAGGGGGCGTGGGGTTAGCGTACGGAAGCGCACGAGGGGGCAACGGAGGGGCTCATAGACGAGAAAGTAGGAGCGGGAGCGCCGCGCGGGGCTGCCGTCTGGCTCGGGGAGCCCGACTGACGCGGAAGGAGTGAGGGAGAGCTTAGCACATCTATTTCAATGCTCGTTCCTCTGTCGCGGCAATGGCGAGCAGTGGAGGGTGCGTCCCGCTCGGCGTCGCGGAGAGCGACCACCGAGACTGCCCAAGCGAAATACCCGCCCTCAGGAGCGGGTGGCGCGGCAGTAAAGCCTCTGCACGCCCTGCTGCCCCTGCACAGGACAGCGTGCGGCAGAGACAAGTGCAGGGAATACGTGCTGACACGCCACTGGAAACTGCGTAGTCTACAACGTGCTGCGCTGTCGGAGGTAGAGCGGGTGGTGCGCTATGGCACTTGGCCGGGATGCGCGCAACCAGCTCTCTAGAAAAATGAGGGTCCACGTAGAGGGTTTTCTTGTGTTGTCCTTCAGAACAGTCGCTGTACGGCGCCGCTGACGGGGTAATCGTCGAGAAGTGGCCAGAGAACGACGTCCACGAAGCACACGACCGCGTATCGCGACTCACCAACGCCGGCCACGCCTGCACCCAGTACGTCTCCTCCATGCACTCGCGAAGCTCCTCTTCGGTACGCTCGACCCAGAATCCGGGCCGCGACTTGCCCGCGCAGAGGAAGAGCGCGTCGGGACAGCGCCCGCCGGATGCCGCGGAGACCGCGTCGAGGCACGCTTCAGCTTCTTTGGCGCTATCGAGGGCGTACGAGTACGTCTTGAAGACCTGGTCCGGGGACTGGCGTGCGGCCTGCAGCGTGTCGCGTGAGCGTGCGGCCCGCGGGCGGCGGTATGTGCACGCACCTCGACGTCCCTCAGCGCGGCGGCGAGCCGCTCCTGGTTGCGCGCGACGATGTGCACGTGTGCGCCCTCCTTCGCGAGGAGCACGGCGAGCGCGAGGCCGAGGCCCGCGGAGCCGCCAGTCACGACGCAGTGCTGGCTCGTTTCAGCCCTCCGGGCGGGCGCACGAGCGGGGCAGACGCACCTTGCCCTTCGCGCCCCAGGGCGTCTTGCGGAAGAGGAAGTTTGCGGCGGCCCATGTGGACGCGAGCGCGAAGCAGGCGGCGACGACGACCGGCGCGGAGAACATCTTGGGTGGAGAGGGCAAGGCGAGGGCGGAGAGGTCGGGAACACGGGAGCTCGCGGCGAGAGTGCGTTCAAATCGTGGCTGATGCGCCCCCGATCGTGACGCGCCATCAGCCTGATGCGCCCGGCGCCGGAGCCATATCCGGCGGCAGGAGGCGACGTGGCTCCGGGCCTCTGACCACGACCACCACGTTCCCGCCACCGCACACGATGGCCGACGCCGCGCTGCCCGAGCTCCTCGACCCCGCGCTCGACTTCCTCGCAGACCGCCTCCCAGGGCCCCTCTTCGACCTCCTCGAGGCGCTCCTGACGCACGCCTACAGCCTCGCCGCCGCCGCCTGGACGCTCGCGCGCACGCTCGCCGGCCGCGCGGGGCTGTCGCTCGACGCGGAGAAGCTCCTCCCGCCGCTCCTCACGCTGCTCGCGGCGTACCTCGCGCTCGTGAGCTTCTACCGCACGACGGGCTGGATGCTGCGCACCGCGTTCGCGTTCGCCAAGTGGGGCTTCATCCTCAGCACGCTCGGCGGGCTCGCGGGCTACCTCCTCGCGAACGCGGGCCCCGACGGCGCGGGCGCCCTCGCGCAGCTCGGCGGCGGCCTCGGCGGGGTGCTCCTCGGGCTGTTCGCCCCCGACCAGAACGCGCGCCAGAACACGCGCGGCGGGGCCGGCGGCCGCGCGCGCTCCTCGCAGCGTGGCGCGGGCAAGGACCGCCCGAAGGCGTGGGACGCCTGGGACAAGCACCGTGACTGGCAGTACAAGGAGCAGGAGTACCACCAGGGCGGGGACGCGGACGGCGCGAACGTCCAGCAGGTCATCGGGAACATCATCGGCTCTGCGGGAAAGGCTATCAAGGACTCGGGGATCTGGGACAAGGCGAAAGAGGCGGTGGAAGAGTTGAGCAAGGGTGGGCAGGCGGACGGAGAGACGGGCTCGAGCAGGCGGAGAAAGAACAGGGGTACGAAGTCGCGGTAGGGCTCGGTGTACTGCGTAGCGTCCTTGGGTGGGAAGATCGTAACTTGTGAGTACCTTTCCATTTCGAATGCTCTCTTTCGCTGATGAAGGAAGTAGGTACTCTATGACTATTAGAATATCTTCGCTTCTATCATTATCTCCTCTCCCACTGCGTGAACCGTGCCCGTGATCTCTCCTTCAAGTGCATGGGAAGACTCACAGGAACACCCCCGACGAACCTTGAGGTCTACGCAAAGCTGCGCCGACACTTCGAACAGTGCGAGTAGAACCCTGCGATTAGGGCCCAACGACTCTGAACGCGAATTGTGACCTCCGCAAGCTACTGCACGTGTCTCCTGCCCACCCGGAGATGGAGGCCAGGTACGCACCACTCATGTGCCAAACGATATGCGCAAGCGTGCGTGCAGGGCCGCCGAGCAATTGGAGATCTGAGGCAAAGCAACCGGATCGGCGGGGCTGCACGTCGCGCGCGGGTCGGGCGCAGGTGGGTGGCGGCCTGTGCATTGGCTTTTGTTCGCTGATGGCAGGTGTTGGTGTAGGTCTTTTGTTCCCGTGTCCGTACGCAACATGTCGTTCGCGACGATTGACCTCGCTTCGTTTTGGTCCGTGCGCCCCGCGCGCGAAAACCTTGGTCGACGTGCCCTACACCAGCCAGGGTTTTTGGAACCGCTGGCCGACGGCGCACTCGAGTTGTGCTTTTGGTGCGGTCTGAGGTGGCGTCGCTCCTACGGACTGCCATGCTGGCGTGCCCCCGGCTGTCACACACGCCTCCCCGCATGGACATCCCGCACGGCCCAGCAGACCACGAATCTTCATCGCGTGTCCAAAACCGGGGGGGGGGGGGGGGGGGCTCCCCGCTGCAGCGATCTTCCCCGCCGTCGCAGAGCGACGCCATCGCGAAGGGCCACGCTGCATTCGTAACAGCACCTCTGTGCGTAGTCCTCCATTCTGGTATTCGCTCTCGCTGACGATGGCTGCAGGTAGTCCACGGCTCTAGAGCGGTCCCGTCGTCTGAGGAAGCGACGATGGCGGCGCGTCGCCCACCGAGGATGCCACCGCGACCGCTCACCCCGCTGCTCACCCTCAACATGCTGCTTCCGCTCTGCTGGCGCGCGCCGCGACGCTGGCGAGGGTAATTTACCCTTGCCACGCGCGCACCGCCCGTCTGGACGGTACACCCCCGCGCAGCACTCGACGCGGGCCAGCACGAGCAGCGCGGCGTCAAGTCTTTTCAGGTCGCGCAGCGTCATCGCGGAGTCAGCGCTGTCGAGGAAGGGGTCGTTCAAGATTATCGAGAGGGGACGTGAATGGTCCGTTGTGTTCTCCTGGAATACATTCACTGAGCGATATGTGTGATTGTAGTGATGGGCCGCAGATGGCTGGGTAAGGTCGTCCATGAGGCGAAAGTAGAGAGCCGTGCCATTGATGCTGCTATGTGTGGATCCACGGGCTCCAGGGGCTCCAAACGTACGCTGTGAAGGTGTGTCCTGTTGCCCACTTTTCACATCTTCCTCGCTCACGACGAAGGCAAGACGGACGAATCGTATCGCTGCGTGGGCCAGATTTTCCGCGAGAGTCCTCTTACCTTCCTGTTCTCCGCACTGGCATACGACACATTATTCACTGTGGCTAGACTCGCTTCGTGAGGCTTGTGCCCCACGGAAAGCAAGAGTTGCGGTGGGCTACGGCTCCCCCTCGCCTCAAAGAGCAACGACGCCCTTCATCACGCTCATACGCTGGAGTGGACCTTGTCGTTCGCAACCTCCACCGCGAAAATCCCCGCACCGCCGCCGCAAACCACGTCAGGAGCCTCATACCCTATCTCCGCAAAGCCCGCATAGACATGTCATCATACCTCCCATCCGTCGTTGTCACTCAAGCCGACGCCAATCGCGCGTACGACTGCGCCTGCGTCAGCGTCGACGCCGAGTACACAGCGGAGCCCCGACCTCGCCGAAGCCGAAGCCATGCACCTCCTGAGGACGGTCCCAGGGATCACGATCGAATGGCGCCCTTGCGCGGATGCCGACCGTGCTCGGCGTGCTGCCTTCGCCATCCGCAGGACGCTGACCCCACGTCCTGCCGCACCAGGACAAGTGCCTCAACGACCGCAATATGCCCTGGCAGGTACCTTTGTCAGCAACTACAGCGCGCTCAAGCGCGTCACATATGGCCTGCTCGGCATCGACGACGTCTCCAAGCTCTCCAGTAACCCGCTCGTCATTGGCCGCGTTACCTGCTACCCGGTGCGCACGCGCCTCGCAGACCCAAGGTTTCGAAGCGCAGCAACCGCCAGCTGGCGCCGAGGGCGCCAAGGAGCCATGCGCCCGACTCGTGCTTCCCGTTTGGGTTCGGGGCGGTGCTCTTTCCACGCATCGCCGTGCGCCTGGCGCGTTTTCAACCATCTCTCAAGTCGAATCTCATGGACACTTCAGAAGAGCAAGCGGATGCCCATGTTTCCAGCCAGGTATGTCGTAAAAGTCTAAACATACTGCAGCGAAGCTCAAGACACCTGCAGAACCGAGCGAAGCCATTGCAAACCGACACATCGAATCTATGGCAGACGATGCTACAGACAGTGCACACCGCCGATGTGCGCAAGGTCGCGGATGCGAAAGAGGATCTTGATACTCTACTCGTGTTTGTACGCATTCGTCCTAAATCTACGCGCGACGGTGTGCTCATCTCAACATACAGGCTGGTCTGTTCTCGGCCGTCGTGACCACGTTCGTCGTCGACAGCTATGCGAGCCTACAGCCCGACAGCACCGATGAGATTGTATTTCTTATGCGTCAGTCTCTAGCGCAGAACTACACCTTCGTCGACGGCGTTCTGCGCCCCGTCACACCCTTCCCCGCCGACTCTTCCTTTGAGGCACCCCTCTGGGCGCTGCGCGTGAACGGCCTCTGGTTCGCCTCCCTCATCGTCAGCCTCTCCACCGCCTCCTTCGGCATGCTCGTCAAACAGTGGCTGAACGAGTACCTCGCCATGGAGTGGATCGAGCCCGAGGCGCAGCTGCGCGCACGCCACTTCCGCTACACAGGCCTCAAGGACTGGCGCGTCTTCGAGATCGCCGCGATGCTGCCGCTCCTCCTCCACGTGTCCCTCGGGCTGTTCTTCCTCGGGCTCTGCTTCTACACCGCGGCCGCCAACGAGGTCGTCGGGCGCTCGACGTTCCCGCTCGTCGCCGGCTGGGCGTTCTTCGCCCTCATGTCGGTCGTCGCGCCGCTCGCGTCGCCGCGCTGTCCGTACAAAGTCACTCTGCTCAAAGCCGCGCTGCGCGCGGGCCGGCGCTGCATCGGCTCCCGCCTCAGATGGCTCGCGCGCGAGATATACAGCTCTGCGCTTTCTGCGTCGGGGTGGGTCTGGACGCGCGTCATCGTCCGCTGGCACGACCGCTTCGTGAGGCACGTCAACCAGACCGTGCTCGCGAGGCTCAAGACGGCCGTGTACCTGCTTCTGATGCTGCTTTTCCTCGTCCCGGCCGCCTGGACGATGCTCTGCGTCATCCTGCTCGTCATGATCCCCTGCGACGAGACCTGCGTAGAAGAAGACGCAGACGTGCTCGGCCCGCGCAAGACGCACGAGGTGCTGCTGTCCATCGACGAGCTCATCGGCCACGATGGCCCGATTCTTGAGACGATGGCCGCGGTGCTCAGGCAGACGAAGGCGCCTCCGGCTTCTGTCACCGCCTTCATCCTCGGCTGCATACGCCACCGCATTGGAGATGTAGACACCGCGGGGCGAGTCCGCGGAGTCATCGACCTCGGCGACCTTTCGCCGAACGCCGCGGAACTGTTCCTCGGGATGGCTGGAGAGATGATCGAGGAGAAGCTTTTCGAGGACGAACAGTACTCTGTCGACGATGATCACGATGCGCAGTCCCCTGATCTGTGGATGGCGAACGCCACCGCGCTGCTCCTCGCCGACTGCCCGTGGCGCCTTCCGCTCCATGTCGAGCGGCTGCTCTCAGATCCTACGGCGGTCGCAGCGATGCTTCATGCGTCGAGGGACCTCCTTAAAACCTGGTCATGGCGCGACATCAACCGGTTTCTAGGAGCTGCCCTTGCACTCCCGAGCGGGTCTCGCGCAAGCGAGAAAAATCAGATTTGGGACGACCTCCCCAAGATATCCGGGCGCGTGCTGAGCGGCATACAAGAAGCGACACTCCTCATCCTGCTCGAGAACGCTTGGCGAAAGGTCGACTCCGTGAGGAAGGTGCGGTACTCGGGCGACGCCGTCCCGTGGCAGCGGCGGCGCTCCGGCGCCGTTGCTGCGGAGGCGGCCAGGCTGTCCATCGCAGAGGCGACAATGATGCTGCTTTTTATGCTCGACGCTCCCCCGCCATCGTTCAGTGAGGTGGAAGGAGAGCAGGCACTGTCAGGAGCGTGTTATGGGAGGCGCCACATTGACCATGTCCACAACGCAGCGGATATCCTCGACAAAGCGCCCTTGGACATTGCCACGCCCCTCGCGCTGGTCGTACGTAGCTCGCCGGACGTCGTGTGGCACGCACTCAACCTGTACCGGGTCTTCTTCACCAATTCCCTCTTCGACTTTCGCCCGCTCTGGAAAGTCCTCATGGACCTTCCGGACGGCGATCTTCACTCCGTCCACCTACAGCCCAGCCTCCGCGATCTCTGGGCGTTCTTGCTCGAGTGTGCTCGACTTGAGGACATGCCAGGGTATCTCTGCCCCCTTCATGTCACCAGGGACTACATCAAGCTTTGCGTGGTCCTGTCAGGCAGAGCAGACTCAGACGCGTTGGGCGGGCCGGTCAACGGCGGGGACATCTTGGCTTCGGTGCTCGAACAGGCGGATCAATTCCAGTCAGACCTTGAAGACGATCCTTCCGCGAAGACTGTACAAGAGACGATCCCAGGCCTCGCACAAGAAGCGCTGCAAAGGTTGGACACCTACGATCGAGGTACTCTGGAAGAGCTCCGCGTAAAGGCTGCCCTGGGCCGCCTCGCCAGCTGGCCGACTCCGTCGCAGGACCTAATACCTGAGTGGCTCCGCTATGTCTTCCGCGACCGGTACCGACCTACACGGACGCCGCCGTCGGAGTACGAGCTGTATAGCATACCGAATTCCTCTTCTGACCGCGGCACGGAACATAAGGGCTCGGTCGATTCGGTAAGTGAGATGCAGACAAGACCCTCGTCTCCGACAACTTCTGTACGGCCTCTATATCGCAGCTCGACCACACTTGGGAATAGAAATACGGAGCCTCTGCCTCCACCACAGTTCTTTCCCTCGACCGCACCGGTTTCGTTTTGGGCCGTTCCGATCACTGCCAGGCCTTTATACGAGGAGGACAGCCCGACTCATTGGGAGGGCTTTTACGCTCCATCGCCGTCCCCGCCTTCGTACCCAGCAGATGGCAGCCTTGAACATGAGCCGTCGTCACCTTCTACCCCAAGGGCGTCGCCAGGCTTCTTCACTGTTGCTGCTGACAACCTTCCCGCTGGCAACCTTCCTCCTGATCTCGTGGCCTATCTCTCCCGCGCGGAACCCTGGGCTTCTGAGCAGCAGACACCGGGCCCTTTAGGCAGTTCCCGTCAGCTTCGGCGCGACGAAGAGCCTAGTCCCGAGCCAATAGCTGGGACAAATCCTTCCTCTGGTTCCAGAGACAGTCACTAGGTGCGCAGATGTCCACCACATCCGAGATTTACCTGACTGGTCCCCGCGGGCAGAGAAGGGCGCTCTGTCACGCTCCTTTTCGCCGCAGGAGGTGACGAGAAGTCTCAGGACAAATTTCTCCAGATAATATCTCAAGACTACGCGCCACATATCTCTACATCGTACTACTAGGACGACGATATGTAGCCTACGCATCTAAGGTTTTGGAGAACCGCACCCATATAATCAGAAGTGACTACGGAGACGAACGTTGTGCATGTGATGAGACCCGTCTTATTCGCGGTGGCGGCAGGCATGATGACCTTAGCCAATCGTATCCTTCCATGCGCCACCATAGAACCCTGCCAAACACCGTATCAGCACCGAATCATTGGGCTCAAGCATCATGCTTACAGAAGGTGTTGACGGATCTGACGTTGAGCATCGGCGAGCCGGGCTTGCACTGTGCTGCAGTCAGCATGTGGACGTAAAATGGGTAGGGTGGCGACTTACGCTCGCGGGCGGGTTGCCGCCGTTCGTGTTGACGCGGAAGACCTGGTCCGCGATCTGGCCGACGGGCTTGCCGTCGACGAGGAAGGGCGTGAGCGCGAGCCAGGTGCTGTCGAGGACGGGATCGTCGGGGGACGGGACCTGGCCGACGCGGAGGCCCATGCCCCACGCGTTCGCGACGTTCGGGTCGTTCTTGAGGCGGCCGCCGCGGAAGTCCCAGACGGCGTACAGCGCGGGGTCCGACGCGTTCGTCGGGTTCTTCGCGAAGTAGTGCTGGCCCAGCGCGCCCGGGAGGTTGAGCATGCCCGAGACCGAGACGAGCTCCGACGCGGACATGTCCGGCGACGCGCTCGTCCACACCTTGTAGATGTACGTCGCGTATGCGCCCTGTGCGCTGAGCGGGACGCAGGAGGTGTCGAAGATCTCGGTGACGGCACCGGCACCGAGGGTACTGGAAGCAAAGTTGTCAACAGCGGATAGCAGAGGCATGAGGGAGCGTCGACGTACGTCCAGATGCCTTCCGCTGAGCAGGAGTAGTTCTGGACACCAACGGCGATGCCTACCCAGGTTGGGTGGTCAGCAATAGGCTTCGGGAGCGGCGTGCTGCTGTTGCCGTTGACGTTCGCAGGCATGACCTGGTCCATGGTGAATCCGGCCGTAGAGCACATTGACCCACTGCGAGCGTGCAGCGACCTGGTGCTCGGGGTGTAAAACCCGTTGGCGAATGTTACGCCAAGTAGGGCGAGAGTCGCTGACTTCATGAGAGTCCACATAGTGAAGACGGTAATGAGGAGAGTGCGCAGAACGCTGAGATCACTGGCATTTTTTCGCCCTTTTATACTACTCCAAAGAGTAGGCCTGTGTGTTCACTTGAGACACGTCACTTTGCTCAACTTCGCTTCGAAGTGAGACAAAGAGTTATTGTTGACCAGCAGCTTAACCGATGGGTGGAAACAAGCGGGAGCGGCACTGCGAAAGCGGCGACACCGCGCAGGGAGATGTGCTATGGCTGTGCACTGAGGTCACCGTTAAGCGCAACGGAACCGCGACGGCAAGCGCATCGAGGGCCTAAATCGCAGAACACGCCCCCTGTGCGCACGTTTTAGCAGGGTAGCGCAAACCTGCAGAAGCATCACTTACGAAGCGGTGTACCCGTGGGCAATTACCTGCCTTCGCACTTCCACCATGGTCAGCGTGGAAGCGGCATTGGTGAAGGGCATTCGGTAGGTGTCTAAAACACCATAAAGTACCATAAAGCACCAAGTAGCAGGTATGGAGCAGAAAGTCTGAGTAAAAGCACGATACATCTGTCCAGAGCGTGCGGGTGAAGGGGGAAAAGATCTACGATGGGCCGGGCGGTATCGGTATGAAGGTGCCAGAATTGGCAAATCGCTGATAAGCGAAGCCCTACAGCCAATCATATCAGCGTACCTACTCTCACCGGTACCTCCCCATCGGCGTACGTCTCAGCAGGCGCACCACGGATGCCTGGGTCCAGTCGCTTCTCTCCGCCGAGACGACGCGCGCGGACCGAGTTCTCGTACTCGTTGGCTGTTCTATCAGCGCCGATGACGAGAATGAGAAGTTCGAAGCATTGCGAAGTTACGAACGCGCCCAGCGCCGCCGAGGGTTTCGGTGACCGCGTCCCTTCGTAAACTCTCGATGCTCGAGGCAAGCGACGCGGCTATCGCCGTTTAGCAGAGGATAGAGGAACCCGAGTCTCACGGCCATCGGCCCCAACCTTCCCGCTGTACAGTCGAGAATAGTCGCAGACGGGTTGTGCGGAAGGAGAAGCTAGATCGCACAGCGGCGCGGAAATAAGGCGCACGGTGGACGCGCGCGCGCGGGACGAAGTTCCGACCGCGCAGTGAGGTCAGCTGCATGCTGACTGGAAGCGTGCGAACGTCTGCGCACTCTCGCAGTACCTCACGGGATGCGGAGCCACCGGTGTGCGCCGGGAGGAGAACAGAGGAGAGCTTGGGCAAGCTCGCAGCGACGTGCTCACGGAGTTGACGGCGAGCTTAAAAGCGAGCAGAAGCTTAGAAGGCCCCGAACCAGTCTCGAACGATCATGATTAACGTGTGTTCTTCCTTGCTTCCCACCTTGACATTTGTAGTCGATGCAATACAAATAGGACGCTTCGCCAAACGATCGCCAGCAACTGTTTGCGCAGTTGAGTGGATATGCAGCACTGAACCTCTCTTGCGCGACGTTTCGTGTGCCAGCAGGAGCTGCAGCTGGGCTGCCTCCCCGTTCTATCCGCCGCACAATGAGCTTCATAGACCACTGAGGAGAACAATATGATCAATCCTGAGCGCGGAAAAGAAGTCTGGAGCACGAGCAAACGTTCGTGGTCTGCGTGATCTCGAGAGCAGCCCCAGTGATACATGTCTTAAGCCCACTGAATCAATGTCTAAGATATGTCATCCAGCGGCTGCACGACCTAGGCGCAGCGCCGCCGCTCGAGTGGCCCATTCAATAGCATCGGCGGACTCGCACCCCATCTGACCCTTCGAGGAGGATGTGCTCTACGAGCCACTGCGAGATCGCACTCGACCGTTGAGCGTTGGTATCGCGCAGCTGACCCTTTGACGGCGCAAGAGTTCTCAAGGTAGTTTGGGGCGTTTCTTACGGGATGCGGGCTGGTCGAGGTGCAGCGTCAGAAATTGCCTTTCGGCAATCCGCTCGTCCGTTTCACATAGCATTGCAACCTATGTCGGAATGTCCTCGATGGCAGCAACGTCAGAATTCTGCCCATCCGCAGCCACCGCCCAGACGTCTGTTCTGCAGCATAAGATTATCCAGGGGTCAGACACCAGAGGGCATCGCCTTGAAATATCAAAGACCCTGCTGAGCAGCAACGAGCTCGCCCAGCAGCCGCACCGCAGCCTTCCGCTCGCGCTCGGGCGTCGTCGTCCACGTCCAGCGCGCGAGCTCCGCAATGTCCTCACAGAGCCCCGCGAAGTCGTCCGGCACACCGTCCCCGCGCGCGACGCGCGGCGTCTGGAAGCAGTACAGCCCGCCGAGCGCGTACGAGCGCCGCAGTACGTCCTGCGCGAATGGGCGGCGCACTGCATCGTACGCGTGCAGCACTGCGGAGAGCGTCTCTTTCCGCGCGTTAAGGGACGCAAGGAGCGCCGCCTATGAGGCCGTCCTACGAGCATGTCGGCGCACGCACGAGTAGCGCAGAAAGGAGACGCACCTCGACGCCCTGTGCCGCGCCGGATCCTAGATGAGGAGTCATAGCATGTGCCTGTGCAGCATGCGTAAGTAATAAGCGAAGGCGAGGTAAGAGACGTACGGCATCGCCGATGATGGCGACCCTGCCTGCAGTGAACGTCGGTAGGTCTGGGACCGAGTTCGTCGCCCACCTCGACGGCGACTTGATGCCCTGCGTACGCGTCAGCAGCTAAGCTAGAATACGCGCTGCGACCCTAGAACGTACGTTAATGACGTGCTGCACGTACGAGCACCAGCCTGTGTACTGCGCGCGGAACTCGTCCTGCGTGACCGGGACTACCCAGGGTTCTGGATGCAAAGAACCACACGCAGCGTTGTTCGTGACGATTCCACCGACGTTGATCATGGTGCCAGAGGAGACGGGGTAGCAGATTAGGAACTGCGCGGAACGTCAGCGCTCGCGACGCCTGGAGCAGCAGTTTACGACCATTTACCTTGTCCTTTCCCATGAACTGTAGACGAAAGTCAAATTAATGATGAAAGACGGCTGAAGACCCACCCACAAAGATCGGGCCCTTCAGAGCAGGATGATTGGGGCATGCCCTCTCGAGCTGCTCGCGCGGTACCATTCCGCGGTAGACGTACTGTCCAGTCCACTTTGCCGGTATACACTGACGGAAATGCTCCGCTTGGCCTGCATCTTCCGCTCCTGCAGCGAGCCCTTCGTACATCGCGGCGCGGACCGCAGACTTGACGCCGTCCGCGCCGACAAGGAGATCGCACGTCGCGGTCGTCCCGTCCGTAAAGCGGAGTTCGAGGCGCGCGGGCGGCGCATCGGTGTAGGACACGAGGCGCTTGCTGAAGTGCGTGCGGTAGTTCGCAGGCAGGTGGTGCACGAGCGCAGCGAGGAACTCGGCGCGGTGGTATGAGTCGACCGTCCCTACAAAGCGCGTCAGCGCGCGAAGCGTACGAGTGAATGGCGCGCACCGCCGCTCCGGCCGAACATCACGAAGGGCTCTTCGTCACCCTTGGAGTAATACGCGGGGATCCCTGTGGTCTCGTCTAGTCAGTGCGCTGTATGGGTTTGGCGGAGGACGTAGGAGGGCTAGCCTGCAGACGACTTTGGGCGGAGCTCATCTTCGAGGCAGAGCATGCGCATGGCCTCCCAAACGCGCGGCTGAAACGCTATACCAGCGCCGACTTCGCTGAACTCGCGTGTGCTCTCGTAGAGATCGACGTCGACAGGGGCGCCGCTCTTCGCGAGAGCGATGGCAAACGAGAGGCCGGCGATACCGCCGCCGCTATGGCGAATGTCATTGGAAAGGCCGGGGTACGCTGGGATGGAATGGGACGTACACAATCGCGACACTGATCCTGGCTGACATGAAGTATGAAAAGGTCCTTGCGGAGCGGTACGTTGCTCGCTTCGACGGCCGGGAGTCGACATGTCGGATATATAGTGGTCACACCATGGTAAGACCGTGTCTAATTGTGTCGTGCCCAACTGGGCGAGCGGCCTGGGCGGTGCGGGTTAGAAACGCGCCGCGAAGATCAAACGTCGCAGTACGACAGCATTGCAGACCAAACATGTAGTACCCGAGCAGCCGCCCAGCCAAACCGCCAAATGTGGCTGTGCAACCAGACGAGTGAACGTCCTGAACTTTGCACGGTTGCCAGCGGGGCGCCGACTGGCTGGAGCAGCCTCGTCCGTGTTGCACGTCCAGAGGTAGAGGTTCAGGACGCTGTGCCGCTGATTGTGCTCGAAACGTTCGCGAGATGAAATATGAGACAGCTGAAGCGTCCTGCTCTTGCTCGAATCGCGTTCACCATGACTGGCCTCCTGCTGTACCTTCTCAGTCGAGTCGTGGCGCGAGCTTTGGTTAGTGAAGTTACATTGACCGTGTCTGTAAGTCAGTGAGGATGAAATGTGTCCAAGTTTTCAAGGAGCTGCTGCGCGAGGACAGAGAGACCCGGGACGGGCCATGACTCGGAGCCTGCGGCCATTCTGTGAATCAGATATTCGCCCGCAGTCTGCGTAGCCTCGCAAATCGCTGTCGAGGAATAATCGTCAGCTGCGAGTAGCAAGAAAACTAAAAACACGGAAATGAACCGACGTCGACTGAGCAAGCATGTTGAACGAGGATATGATGCAAGCACGCGCGCTTGGGCGCGGGACGCATGTCCAAGTATTTCCCACGCTTTCCTCCTGACCGCGTCGTCCGTCACGCGCCATGAGCAAGTTCAAAGCTCTCGTGAGCATGCAGAGCGTCGGCCCCCTTCTCCGTTTTATAAGTTAATTGAAGAACGGACACAAGCTTAAGCCTGCGAGCGTGTGGAGGATGAGTCTACGTGCCAAAACGTCAGAAGCTGTACTTGGGGACTTCGCCCGTCGTCTTCGGGGCAGGTGGTGCGTGTATCGTGGGGGCATTCATCCTGAGTGACTTCGTTCACGTATCTAAGTAAGCACTGCATACTGATATGCCTGTATATTTGGTTTGCGTTAACACGCCGATAAGGGCACGCTCGACCTCATGGACTGGAAGCTGGGTGCGCACGTTCTTTAGCGTCTTCGGAATGGCAGATGGGACACGAGCCACATGAGCGTGTCCGATAACCTCGACAGCAAGCCTGGAAGCGCACCACGCCTGTCTGGCGTGGCGGTATGGCTTCCTCATGTTCAGCATGCCGCGGCCGAGGACACGCCGACGCTTGTTCCTTCCCACCACCACCTCCACATCGTACACCATGGCCACAGTAGATGCTGAGGTAGACGCAACGGCTCGCTCAGGATCTTCTGACCAAGGGCGACCGCAATCTCAAGAAGACGTTGTCCCGCAGATAGAGGAAATTACGCAATTGCATGCGCGGGCTCCAGCGGAAACGTCCGCCTCGCCGCAGGCACCCCTTGCGCCCCCTGTTACGGCTCCATCGCACACTGCAGAGCCCATGTCAGTGGACTCGACAGGCCTCTGGGAGACGCTGCGCGATACAGTGCAAAGGATTGACCTGAAGAAAGTCGAGGATGCGAGGGACGATCTGGACAATGTGCTTATCTTCGTGCGTGGCTCCGTATCTCGCTGTCCGCGGCACCTACCTGATCGCGCATATGCAGGCCGGCTTATTCTCTGCTGTTGTGACTACGTTCGTCGTCGATAGCTACGCTAGCTTACAGCCGGACAACACAGACGAGATCGTCTTCCTCATGCGTCAATCTCTCGCACAGAACTACACCCTTGTAGATGGCGTTCTGCGCCCCATGGTCCCCTTTCCTGCCGATCTTCCCTTCCAGCCTCCACTGTGGGCCCTCCGCGTCAATGGCCTTTGGTTTGCAAGCTTGATTGTTAGCCTGTCTACTGCCTCTTTTGGCATGTTTATCAAGCAATGGCTGAACGAGTATCTTTCCATGGAATGGATTACAGCTGAGGAGCAGCTGCGTGCACGGCAATTCCGTCATCAAGGTGTCATGGATTGGAAGGTGTTTGAGATTGCTGCAATCCTCCCCCTCCTCCTCCACATCTCCCTTGGCCTATTTTTTATCGGGCTCTGCTTCTATACAGCAGCAGCAAGTGATATAATTGGCCGCTCAACATTTCCACTTGTTGCAGGCTGGGCATTTTGCGTCACCTTAACTATACTTGCACCACTCTGCTCTTCTCGTTGTCCCTACAAGATCACGCTGTTGAAGGCTACATTGCGCCTAGGGAGGCAATATATGGGGATGTGGCTGCAATCTGCAGGAAGATGGCTGGTGAAAGTGCTGGTGAAAATGCTGGTGAACGTGGTAGTAAAGAAGCTCGTGCGCCCGTTGGTCATTATTACCCACAGGTTATATCGCAATCTAGCCCTTCCTTCTATTCAACTTTACAAAGCGCTTGGGGAAGATGCCGAGAAATGGGTTGAAAGATTTATCCAAACATACAAAATCCTTGGCTGGCCGCTTTACCTACCAATTTGCTTATATGCATTGCCCTATGTATTCTCTCAGGGTGTTAATTACATTATCAAGAGAACCCGAGAACACTCAAATTGCAGCAAAGACAATGAAGAGGACGGAACCCTAAGACGACCGTACAATGTCCATGATCTGCTTCTCTCTATTGACAGGGCAATCGCAAATGATGGACCTATGCTCACCGCAATGATCAAGCTGCTTCAACAAACAAATGCACCGCCCGCTTCCATCACTGCCTTCGCTCTGGGCACCATACAGCATCGCATTGGTGCCGCAGGCATTTTACATATTCCCAAGGCCACTGATCAGTGTATCCGGGGATATCTCGATCTTTCCTCATTATCCTTCGGCGCATGGGAATCCCTGATGCGATTAATGAGCCAGACACTTACGAATAAGCTTCCCATGGATACACAATCTGATGAAGTAGACGTTTGGTTACAAAATGCTGCCATCGTTCTCTTGTCAAAATCGCACTTCTCCCTGCCAGAGCATTCGGCGCTATTCTCTGATTCCGAAAAGCTAGCTAGCATTCTACAGCTCGCTTTTGATCTCATCAAAGCGGCACAATGGCCCCAGGAAGATGCTCTCAGCCTTGTCTGGTCGGTGGCTTCATACGGCAAGACGGACGTATCACCGGAACCATTTTGGGACGATCTGCCTCGAGTCAATAACCGCACTCCAAATGGCGTCGAAAAAGCCATCATTCAGATCCTCCTCCAGGCTACCTGGCGGCAGGAGGGGAGCGATGTCGACGGCGAGTCTGCCCGCGCTTGCGTTGCAGAGGGAACTATGCTTCTGCTCTTTGTTCTTGATGGCGTGACATTGACTCTAAAGGAGACAAGGATATGCCTCACAAAGAATCACCGCTATTTCAAACATCAGGGTCTGTCTTCTATCATTGATCGAGTAGACTTCGTCGGGGAGGCAACTGATATGCTTCGCAATTCATGGCATGGCTTAAGTGACTTTGCATCCGCACTAGCAGCGGCCGCGAACTCGTCTGGGACTCTCATTTCCACCGCTCTCAACCTCTATCGACCATATATATCTCATTCCTTATTTGACTCTGAGCCACTCTGGAAAATTCTCCTTAGAGCAAGGCCTGAGGAAATAAGCTCAGAACATCTGGCGATGCATGATATATGCGGGTACATTCTTCAATGTGCAGGTCCATTCGTACATAGCACGGACCGGTCCATCATAGATCTTGGAGATTTCGTCAAGACATGCTTAGCTATGGTCAAGCTGGCTCCAGATCTGCTCCTCGATGAAGAACATGTGTCTGATCAGTATAAGCTGGTGCCAGTCCTCCAAGAGGCTGCAGCACACGCAGCGGAAATTGACAGCGGTATCATCGAGCGCGAACATACCCTCCCCGCGCTCGCATCTCACGCTCTACATAACCTAGAATCTCAAGGAAACGGGGCCCAAATGCCCGACGAACTTAGGGCGGTTCTTCGGAAGCTCGCAGACGTCCCAGTTCCTGAACATTTATCCGATATATACCAGGAGACTTCAGGGCGATGGCGAGGACTGCGGACTACTTTTGCTTCGGTTGCTTCCAGATGGCGCAGAAGCTTCGGTCGATCGAGCGAAAACGCTGGAGGGGAAAGCAACGACGTCGAGATAGGAATTGCACCCAGATCTACTGCTCCTGATACACCTGCACCTCTCGGCGCAGGTCACGCACCAGAAGCAGCCGCCGGACCGTCTTCATCTTCTGCCGTCATCGAGGCTACAATTTATCCTCCATCGCGCACTATCCGTGCTTCTGTCACCTCGGAGCATGCTCCACCAACCCGGCCTGAAGATGCGGCTGCCGGCCCAGATAGCAGCGATCCAGCGAGCTTGCCTGCGCTGCCCACGTCCGTGCTCTCGGAACCAGCGTCAGACGCTGTTCCCTCTCGAATACTGGCCAGAAGCGAGGACTCGCCAGCAGCCCACGATGGGAACAAAATGCCTGAGCGCAAAGGCGATGCAGAGGACGACCGAGAGATCGATGAGTCGCTACCCTCTGGCATTTGCGCCGACGAACAGGATACAAACGAATGCCGACGCTCATCCAGCAGCCTGTCTTATGTGACCAACCCACGCTACCTTGACGCAGCGGAGGTGCGTTTTCATGAAATAGAATGTGTTACAGAGGCTAACCTTGATCTGCAGGCACGCCCTTCTGCCCCACTAGAGAGCGGCGATAGAGCCCTCTTATCGGCCAACCGTGTCACAATTGAGGATAATACCGCGCACGTGGACGAAGCCTCCGCTAGCGTGATTGTCGCAGACGAGGGCACATCGGCCGAGGAACAGCACGGGGGGATCAGCAGCAACACGGAAACGCCGCGTCCGCCAAGTACTGCCGTCCAGGTGAGTCTGTGTTCGTCGAGTTAGACTAGCCTTCCTAACGTGCATCCTACAGGAGAGCGTACTAACATTGGACGGGCCCAGGGGCATATCTGATGTATCGCTCGCCGGAGAGCCCATCGGGCCCGGGGTAGATGATGCGCAGGCCGACCGTGGGCCCGGAGGGAATACTGCCGGCGATGGGTCACTGACCGAACACCAAGAACCGGGTAGGGCCTCGGTCGCAATGGGCGATCCTTCGTCCCCGACCGCCAAAGATAAGGTTAGTTTTAAGCTTTTGTATGACCAAGGTGTAGTATTGACTATCGTTAGCTTGACGAGCGTGGCCCTCAAGACGAGCCCGCACTGTCCTTGGCTGACGGTGTCGATATCGCGTCTCAGGCAGCCCTAGTGCAACCTAGCTTTGCGGAGACCAGTCTCTCCAGTGACGACAGGTCATCCAGCCCTGGAGAAGGCGAGGAGAGTAGCGAATATGGGATAACCTCCGTGCCGTTCCGGACCGATGCTGGAGAGGTATGTGTGTCAACTCTGTATAATGCGGTGTATGGATCGCTTACATGTATGTGCAGAAAGCTCCAAGCGACAGCGATGCCGGACCTGCAAGCGCTGTAGTTGCAGAATGCGTCGGAGATAGACTTGAAGATGCGTCCCTCGATGAGGTGACGCAGAGCGGTCCGGGCGCAAGCCTCGAGAGAGGAGATGGGGCAGATTTCCGGCCGCGTCTGGGCGAGACGCGAAACACCTCCCCGCCATCCAGCTCTCCGACTAGTAAAGAATGAAGGTAAGCATTTCGTTGCGAAGTAAGATATCGCTCTGACCCACGTTGGCGGATAGAACCAAGTACTTATCAGAGCCACGTGTTACTTGAGTCGAGTGGTTTGATTGTCTCTAGCATCTTTTCTCTATATTATCCTCGGTATTCCAGTCAGATCGTGTAAAGTATATTCATTACTGCCGTTTCATCGCTATTTCGCGCTCGCAAATCCGTCATCCGCCAGAGAGTCATACGAAAGAAGTAGACCAATCCGCTCACCAAATTTTACTCCAAACCTCTAGCGCGTCGGAGTACTCGCGGAGCTGCGGTGTCGCCAGCTCGCCGTGTTCGGTTCAGGACTTCCAGCCTGGCACAGTCTGCAGCGCGACGCGACGCGGTGCCGGTCAGCGCACGTCACGTGGGCGCGTCATCAAGCGCGGCTAATTACGGTGCCCCCGCTTTGAACCTGACCACGATCAGCGACCACGAACGCACCTCCAACGACGCGCAGCCACAGACCCGTTCTCGTCTCCAGAGACCTGAATCTCTTGCAATGAGATGGTACTCGAGCATCGTCCCGACGTCGGACCACACCTCGCGTGACGCGGCACCTTTTGTCGGCCTGCACTGGGACTGTTGCGGACCGAGGGTACAAACGCTGCACGAGGGACGACAGACGGGGAGCGCGACGACGAGGCGCGGCGGAGCGAGTCACGCAGCTAACGCACAACTTGTTCAGCTGTCCGTATTGACCAAGATAATATTAGCGTTGTATTCTAAGTTACAAACTGGGGCTTACCTGTCCGTATTGACCAAGAGGTCGAGATGACGGACAGGCTACAGGAGCAGGGGTATATATACTACTGAGGGCTGCGCACGGACCAGGCAATCATGTGATGTGAAGGTCGCGCGCGTTTCAGAGCGCTTGGGATCGAAGGGCGAAACAGGTCGGAGATGCATCAGCGTGGCTGAGTATTCCGGCCCTTTCGGCGAGGCTGCGTCCGGGGAGTCATCAGGCATGATGGTTTCGGCCCGGGGAGATCACGAGGCTACGCGCAGAGCCCTGGGGCTGTTCTGACACGTGATGGACCAACAGTGACGCGCGTCGGGGACGCTGGCGGCTGTGGTGTGATGCGCCATCAGGAGCGCTGGCGTCTGTGCCACGCGCGTGCCCTGGGCGGCTAAGACTCCGGATGCGTCGAGGGCTGCTCGAGCGCTGGATTAAACCAGGGAAAATCGCAATAAATCGGCGAAAAATAGGGCAGGACCGTCATATCCATGACAGGGACGTTCGCATCCGTCTCTACTTGCTGGCACAAACCGGTCGGAAGGCAGCACTGCAAACATTGCGGGATTTCAGGCCACCTGAAATGTTTGAGAACAGGGAGAAGAAAGGTTTCGTTTGAGCTGGATTTCGAGCCACATTTCGAGACGAATGAAATTCAGCCTTTCCGGTACATTTCAGAGGAATTTCGTGCGATATGAAAGCTTACCAGGTCCGTAGAACTGAAATGGGGATGAAATTGTACTGAAAGATAGACTTGCATTGTACTGGAAATGACAAAGAAAGGCAGCATGGTGGCATGCATTTCACGGAGCATGAAAGGACACATATCAGTGGGTATGAAAGGAGAACTTTCCTTTGTCGACGAAATGCTCATCAAAGGTCAAATTTCTCCCCGCCACGAGGATTTCATGTGATCCGAAATGCATCATGTCTCGGGGCGCCGGAAATTATGCAGAAAGCTATCCTGTTCGAAGCATTTCGTGTCCCAAGAAAGCTGAGTCAGCATTTCAGGCGTGGCGACATGCACCACAAAGAAGCTGGAAAGAGGCCGGAAATGCTGGCTTTGCTGATCATTTCCGGTGGACTCCCATTTTCCCTTTCCAGGTCGTTTCATACCAATTTCAACAGCATGAGGCAGGATCCCTTTCTTTGCACACGAAATTACCAGGACAGGCACGAGAAAGGTCCAATTTCCACCCCTCCGAAATGTCGCCTGAAATCTGGCAGAAACGAAACCTTTCCTCTGCCCGTTCCAAAACATTTCCGGTTGCCTGAAATCCCCGGATGTTTGCAGTGCAGGCTGCTGATGAGATCACGCTTTGCCTCCCACTCTATCTACTGCGGGAATCAGCATCCGGATACTGCTTTTGCGAACAGCGCGTGCGGACGCGACGACCTTGCGACGACCGTACTGGACGGCACCTCCTGCGAGTATCTGGCATCACTGCGCAAGGATGTCCGGCGGGGCGTTTGACTTATATGACGCCCAGCCGCACGGTATAAGCGTTGTGGTGAGCTCTGCTTCTTAGGTGCGTTCTGTCTATTCTATCCATCTCCGTTGGTGCTGATTATCCGAAACAGCGACCGAGCCACGCCTCAGGGGATGGACGGGTAGGAAAGATTGGAGAGAGCGCACATCAGAAGCAGGCGCGCTAGGATTTGGAGGAGTAGGGAAATTGGTACGCCTATTGGTTGCGTCTTAACGTTCCGTAAAATGCTCATATGCCGCCGGTCCATTCAGGCCTCCGACAAGTCCTTGACTCGCCGTGTCCCCGGCATCAGCCAAGATCAAATCATCACTCTGCACCTCTTGTGCGGCTCCAGCTGCGGCCGTGCATGCATGATGCGTCGGCTTTTCAACAAGAGTGGGCCGTCGAGCCCATCGTCAGCTTCTCAGCCGTCGCCCTGAAGTTACTCTCAGGATATGCAGGCTACGCGTACAGGCCATCCGGTCGCAGTGTTCGCTGCATCATATGCGGGTCTATGCGGTCGGGCCTCGACAATGCAGCCACTCGCCCAAGCCCGCGTCCCTCGCTGTCCAAATCCCATTTTCGCCTACCCGTACTGGCACGCGCTACCAGGGAAGCCATTCGCCGGCGCTGCGCTTTGCTCCGTCTTCCCGGTCCTTCTGTGTTTTGCTCCTCGCCATTCGGGCCTTGTTTCAGGTTCATCAATTATTCCTCGACGGCTAGCGTGTGCAGCCGCGGCGGGGCACGCTGGCGGTGGCACCTCCCGGATGTCCGCGGCACCGCAAAGGCCGGCGACACGCACCATACGAACGAAGAGCAGCCGCTTCGTGTGGCTGCTATGATATGCTGGGCTAGCCAGGTACGCCTGATGGGCTCCTTTGGTCATTATAACCAGGCCTGATTACCTTCAGCAGCGTCTCGAGCTCCACATTGGCAAGATCAGCATAGAACAGACCTCGAGTACACGTACTTGGAGCATACGTACGCAGGAATGGTCGGACACGCGCGAGTCCCGGTACGCCCAAGTCTCACCGACACCTGAGTACAGTACGCTCACGCCCCGCAGATGCACCGCACCGGACGACTCTCCGGTGGCATTCTACGCCGCCGCCCTCCTCGTGCTCACCGGGGCGGAAAATGGCATCTGCGCGCCCAGAGCATTTCTGGGCAGGGCACGCCACCGCGCAGAGGACGACAGACCAGCCTTCACACCCTGCAACATCGTCCCGCGCTCGCCCTGCGGACGAGCGATGCTCGTCCTCAGCCGAATCTTCGGAATATAGATGTGCGCGTGAAGCCCTGCGCCTCTGCCTCGCTCCAACTCAACAGAGCCTTGTGCGGCACCATATCCCTCGAACAGCTTGTTCGGGCGCTCCGCTACCTTCAATCTCCCATTCCCGTTCCCATTTCCCAGCCAGCAACCGTCTACTTGGATCTCGACGTGCAGACTACGATTGCCTGCTGCGGCGCGCACGCAGGTGGTCTTGCACCGGCCCAACGGCTTCGTCCACAATTCTTGCCTGTCCGGCGTGAGGCGATGAAGTTGAGCCCCGCTCATTGGCGTCCAGGTACAACCTCTACCCATGATGCGAAACGAGATGCTGACGCATGCTGTTGCCTGTCATTCCCAGATGTCGCGAAGGCCATGCCCGTCTGGGCACAGATTGAGATTTTCTGCCGGGCGATCTTGCGGATGGTTAGCTGGACAGACCTCGCTAATCAGTCGATGAGCGTCGAGTCAAAGCGAGTCGACCCTCTGCGCCGAGACGTCCGAAATAAGAACAGATTTCGGTACACGGCGGCCTCTGACGCACGGTATCTGGACGCCCGATGCTTCGCCTTGAATTATTTTAAAAGCGAACTCTCTTTTTCATCCATCTCGCGCTCGCCAAAGCTCCAGCAGGATAGAACGAGCAAGAGGACGCAGACAGCTAACGTCGATATACCACCGACTTTTACCAAACGAACTCTTGGCCCTTTCAGCTCAGTGCTTCTGCTCAGCTGTGCGGCCCGTGCCTTTCACCTGCTAAAGTCTGAGACACTCACCGCACGTCTCCCGAAGCTGCCATGTGTCATTTCGCAGATCGCACCGTACTGTATGTACTTCACCACGAGGATCAGGCGCAATACGCACGGCTACATGCTACCGACCATACCGGCGCCAGGGTAACTGGACCCTTTCCGGACTTCTATGATGACGAATCCTCGCATCCTAGTCCAGTGCAATCGCTCCCGCGGACCAGACACGCGTGTCGTGGTCGAGGCTCGCACTCCAGTCATTGCCATCCCCCATTACAGTCCTTTGCCCCGACAACCTCACAGCACACCAGTGACCGCGATTTTTCTTGCATCGCACCAGAGACCTGATCTGAACGCACGACGCACGACGCGATGGAGGCGATGTCGGAAGAAAGGGCGTATCCAAGCGTAAGCACATCATATCTACAATCTGGGTATGCGCTGTGCTGACCCAATAGATATGTTAGAATGTCGTCGGTACATCCCAGACGATTACATCCCAGCAGAACGCAACAAACATATGGCAGACGATGGTCAAGAGCGTTCGAGAGGTGGACGTTCAGAAGGTTGCGGACACGAAGGAGGATCTGGATACGCTTCTGGTATTCGTGCGTGCGCAAGCTCAATTCCTAATCGTTGTACATCTAACAGGATCTGCTCATAGGCGGGACTGTTCTCGGCTGTCGTCACCACTTTCGTCGTCGACAGCTATGCAAGCCTTCAACCCGATAATACCGACGAAATCGTCTTTCTCATGCGCCAATCCTTCGCACAAAACTACACCTTCACCGATGGAGTCCTGCGCCCCGTTACACCCTTCCCCCAAGATCTCGTCTTCGAGGTACCGCTCTGGGCGCTGCGGGTCAACGGACTCTGGTTCGGCAGCCTCATCGTAAGCCTCTCCACCGCGTCCTTCGGCATGCTCGTCAAGCAGTGGCTCATCGAATACCTCGCGATGGAATGGATGTCCCCGGAAGACCAACTGCGTACTCGCTGCTATCGCCATCCCGGCCTCAAGGACTGGAAGGTCTTCGAAATCGCCGCGATGCTCCCCCTTCTCCTCCACCTCTCGCTCGGCCTCTTCTTCCTTGGCCTCTGCTTCTACACTGCCGCAGCAAACGAAGTTGTCGGACGCTCCACATTTCCCCTCGTCGCCGGCTGGGCGTTCTTTGCCCTGCTGACCCTGTTTGCACCGCTCGCCTCGTCGCGGTGCCCGTACAAAGTGACACTTCTCAAGACCACATTGCGCCTGGGGCGTGGCTACCTCTTCTCTCGGATGCGAGAGCCGCTACGCACGATAATCAGGGGCATTGTGTTCGCTGCTCACGACGCGTGGACTTGCGCTCTTTCGATACTCAACGCGCTTGCCAACATTGTGCGGCGGCCATACGTCACCTACATGGACTGGGTGGGCGAGCTGATGGAAGACTACTGGTACATTTCAGTGCTTAACTGGCCCCTTCTCTTCGCTCTCTTCCCCGTCGTTTGGATTGTCACCGAGCTTCCGTCGGTCGTTGTGGGGTGGGCCGTCAGGACTGTCGAGTGGCTATGCAGCCTTCAAATCCCCGTTGACGTCAACTGTGAAGAATACCACCTAATGCGGCAGAATAACGACCTGCACGAGCTGCTGCTCTCTGTGGACGAAGTTATGATCAATGACGGAGCTATCCTCGAGACCATGGCCGACTTCTTGAGGCAGACTCGCGCCAATCCCATGTCAATAACTTCCTTCGTTACCGGGTGCATTGCACATCGTACTCAAGATCTCCACATTCCAGATGACAGCCACGGTGTCTACTGGCTTACACCCTTGGATATGCTCTCCGAAAGCGCGTGGAACATCCTCATCGCGCTGGTCGGGGAATCATTGCTGTCGCACGGATCGATGACGACTGACTTCCTCAGCATCAAATGTCCGGACAGGGCTCGCTGGGTGGCGAATGCTGCTGCAGTTGTACTCTCCAGAAGCGCACGGCCCTTTCCCGAGCATATTCTTCCATTATTCGTGAACCCTTCTATGGTGGCCAGCATGCTTCATTACGCTCGGCACAACGCAATATATCCACCCCGCAGGCGTGCTCTTGATCTCATATGGATTGCATTCACAGCTCGGATGCGCCGCGATGGAACGAATTCCTTCCCTAGACTATGGGACTGCCTTCCACGCATCGATGAGCCCGCGACATCGGCCGCTGCTCATGCTGCCATAGTCATTCTCCTCGAGAATGTGTGGCGAGACGATCCAACCGACAAGGACGACGTCAGTCGTACCGTGGAGGCAATCCTGATGCTCGCGTTCATCCTCAACACCTCGTTATTTCATCTGAATCCCGACTACGTTCCACCGCAGCTATCCTTGGAACTCTCGTACTACCAGGGTGAGGAAATTCTGAACGTCGCAGGAGCGGTCCGGCTTCTTCCTGCGAAGTACGCGGATATCTCAGCATCACTTAGTGCCGCGGTACGCATCTCGCCCAGCGTTCTCTCTGGCGCCCTCAATTTTTACGCCTGCCTCCTCTCCCATTCGATGTTTCCGTCCGAGCCAGTACTGTGGAAGCTTATTCGCTCGATGGAGAGCGATGAAGGCGGTCTTGCATCGCTCGCTTTGCAGCCGGCCATGTGCGACCTCTGGGTGTTCTTGCTGAGCTGCGCACGCACTGTAGGCGAAGAAGGCGGCAACGGATACCACCTTCAGACGCGCGACTTCATCAAGCTGTGTCTCGTCCTGGCACTTCCAAATGTGCCCCGTATCTTCGGTCGCAACGACCCGGCCAGCGACTGGGCCGTACTTGTACCGGTGCTCACGCGGGCCGCGGAAGAGGGCGCGCTCATCGCTCAAGAGCCGTCTGCTCCTACGCGCGAGGGTGCGCTGCCAGGAGCCAGCCCCGCATTGAGCATGCTCCAATCCGATGCGTCCAGGCTCACCCCCGCTACCGACACGATCGTCGGCATTGCCAGGCGTGCCTTGGAACGGCTTCCACCTAATATCCGCGACGTTCCTACGGAATTGCGGCACGTACTCCAGCGGCTGGCTGGTGATTGGACCGGCCCGCCACTTGCGCAGAGTGACGCTGCTTCGGAAAGAGGAACGCGCAGAGGTATCAGGATAAATCAGTTTCTTAGAAGTAGGAGGCAAAACAGCTGTCCCGTCGCCGATCCAGAGCACGGGGTAACTCAAGGAGAGCGGCTGTCTCCCATCCCCGATTCAAGGTCTGTCCATTCGACGCAGTTCGATACCATACCGCCACCGTCTGCGCGGGCAACCCCTGCTGGTCAGTTGTACGATTCGCCTGCGCAGTCGCAATCGGCCCTCGCAACACGTAATAGCTCTCGTTCCTCCGCTCGGCGAGACGCAGGCGTTCATGATGCGCATCCGCCACCTCTAGCACGGCTGTTGACGGCGGGCCCTGAGGGCTCAGCGCCCATCGAGAGCGAAGATGCAGCCGGCACGACCATCGACGGCGCGGTTCGGTCCAGCTCAGACGATGTCGGCGCGGACAAAGCGTCGTATGAGGAAGCACCTAGCAACGGCGGCCTCCACGCCGGCGCGCTTCCGACGCCGCCAGACGAGCTCGAGGAGGTGAGTGAGATCGTGCTTGTCGCGCAGTGTCAATAATCACGTCCGTGTGTAGCAGCGCGCACTTAGCAATGGCGAACTACGGGGCCGCTCTGACGCTATCGTAGATGTCGATAACAGAAACTCCGAAGGCCCTGGTCGCTCGCGGAGTTCTTCGAAACCTCGGTCATCATCGGACGCCCCGGCGAATGGTGGGTCATGATGACTTCTGGCATTCTTCGGGGCAGTGGTGGGCGCGAGAGAGAGAAATAGAGGGCCATTGTACCCGTTTTGAGGCCAGCAGGATGAAATTATGAGGACGGTTTGCGATGGAGTCCATTTGGGGTCGTGTATCGATGGTCACTTGGCCTTGAAACAGTATCCTCGAGGCTCGCTTCTACGAATGTGTAGGATGTTTGTAACATATTCAAGTCGCTTATGGGTAACCTCACAGCACGCGCGGGATAATATACGCGAGCCTTGCCGTCGCGTCGGAAGTTCTTCACTCTCTACCACCATGCAGACGAGGTGCGCATGCGATTACATTATTCTAGACCTGCTAATAACAACACTTGCTGTAGGAAGCTATGCTGGTTCAGAGGACGAATCAAAATGCCACTGTCAGTCCCGCAAGACATTATCGACGCCATCGTCGGCGAGGTCTGGGACGATGACTTGCCATACCGTCGAAGCAATCTTGGCAGTTGCTCGACTGTGTGCTCTGTGATGCTCCATCTTAGCACGAAGCACTTGCTCAAACGCGTCCAGGTCTCCTCGGAGAATGTCTCCACGTTGACCAAGCCTGCCCTTCGCAAGTCGCCGAAGCAGCGCAGAGCGATAGGAGACCCCTTCATCGCTGGAGAAGAGTGGCCCAACCTGACGCAAGTACCCCAAGAGCAGTTTTTTGCCCTTCTATCCCTCCTTCCCGCTCTCTGTTTCCTCCGACTTGGCTGCGTCCACGTATATAGTCCGCCGGCCGCAGACAGCCCCATCTGAAGTCGCTCAGGATGGACTACGTCGACTGGCACACACCATTAATTGCGTGTTCCATGCGGTCAACGGCGTCGACACGCGCAGCATGTACGGCGGGTCCACCGATGGCGATGTACACACACCGAAGTCCCACGCGCAGGTACGGACGATCGAGCTGCACGGCGACCCGGAGACCACGGAGTGGGTGATGAGCATGTTCAACCCAGACAGTGTGAGGAGCATCCAGTTCGCCTTTTGCGAGACGAAATGGGTCCGGATCCTGGCGTCCGATCCCTTCGGGCCTTTCCTCGAGAGCTACGGGGTGCATGTCGAGTACATGTCGTTCGGGATTCCGGCCGGCGGGAAACTACGCGCGAGAGGCGTCGAGAAAGCTCGATCTGTACGCGGGACACTGCTTGGTCGTCGGGACGGCAAACGTGATATCGGTCACCGCCGCGCTCCGTTGCTCCGTCGTTTCCCGTGAGCCGAGGGAGATGCTGCCCGATGCACAGCTGCGCGCACCGCTGTGCCGCTGGACGGCTCAAGGACCTTCGAGGTGACCAGGATGGTACATCTCCTCTTCATATCGATGTCAAACCAGAACGAGGCCCGGCCAAGCAAGTGAGATGCGCAATAGGACAGGGCAATGGACATTTTCAAGTAATGCGACGGCGACGTGCTCGTAGACTACGTTCAGAGTCTGCGGCTGGTCTCGCGCTGTGCCTGTACACAAGACGACCGTCAGTCTCAGGGTAAAATGCGCACTCGACGACTTATCACGCGGTACTACCCTGAGCCAGTTTCTATCCCTCGTCTCCTCGGATCGCATCGTTCAGCGTCGCGATAGTTGCCTCCGTCTGCTCACGCGGATAGGGCGCGTTATCCGGGGGATCCGCTGGCATGAGCGGGTCGACATCAAACGTGAGTCACTCGCGCAGCAGCGGTGTCGCCAGTTCATCATCGCCTCGCTGCATGTCTCCGCAAGGCGTGACCTGCGGCGCGACGGCGGCGAACGACAGTGTCGTATAAACAACGCCACCGCGCATGTACTCCTCACGACGTACTGCGGACCAGTGTCGGCCCGAGTCCGATTGAGGAGCCCCATGACGCCCTTGACTTGCTGCGACATCTCGAGCCGTGGGTCCGAGATCGTCGCGGGGACGTACAGTATAGCTCCTTGATGTGTGACTGTGGGCTGTGAGACCGCTGTCGATAGAGCGCATCACTGGGGAGCTCGTTGCCGATGCGCAGGAGCTTCATGGTGCTGTCGTGGTGCCCGGCAGCGAACGCGAACGCGGGGTCCAGTTCAGGAAGCCTGCGCCGAAATCTGGCGGTTAGTCTCGTGGGTGGTGCCGACTCATATAAGACGCACTTGACAGGATTGCAGAATATGTTGGTGCGGGCGCATGTTCGGGAGGCGGGGGCACTGGCGCGTGTCACGTGGGCGCGTCACAAAGCGCGGCTAATTATGGCGCCTTCCCTTTGAACTCGACCACGACCAGCGACTACAAACACACCTACAAAGACGCCGTTCTCTTTTCCCGGGGCCCGAGGTCTGCATCACGGTCCCAACGTTGCGTCGCTGGCACTCCGAGTCGGCCTGCACGGCGTTCGCGCTTGTCTCTGCTCCCTTACACATCCCACTCAAATCGCTTGCTTCAGATGGCCTCGCGCTTTGACTCCCCTACTATTTCTACCGCGGGCGTCGGC
Source organism: Phanerochaete sordida (assembly GCA_019973155.2). Classification (NCBI taxonomy): domain Eukaryota; kingdom Fungi; phylum Basidiomycota; class Agaricomycetes; order Polyporales; family Phanerochaetaceae; genus Phanerochaete; species Phanerochaete sordida. The sequence goes on from BPQB01000048.1 coordinate 192,883, forward strand.
ATTCGGGATCCACGTTCCACTTCGGCGGAGAGCGCGTGCGGACGCGACGATCGTACTGGCACCTCCCAAAAGTCTCTGGGATTGCGCAGCCATATCTAATCCAGCGAACCCTGCGATGAATGCAAGGCCTAGCTGCGCCAGACAAGCGTTGTGCTGTGCTCTCAAAACTAGGTGAGCCCTACTTATTCTATCGGTCACCGTCGGGGCTAATTATCCGGAACAGCGATTAGGACTCTCCGTTCACCGTTCACGCGCACGCGCACGCCCCAGAAGGTTGACGAGGAGTAGAGGCTGGACAGGGTGCAGGTAGAGAGGCGATGCGCTGGGAGCTGGAGGGGCAAGACCCTTGGTACGCCTGCCGATCGCTTTTGGACATTCCATGGTATGCTCATACGCCCCTAGTCCATCCAGACCTTGGAGAACTCCCTGACCCGCAGCTCTCGTCGGCTTGTACCACGCGGGAACCACCGCTTCACATCTCCAGAGCTGCTCCAGCTGAGTCCGTGCGCCCAGGCCCAGCCAGACTGCCACCTCGAGCGACCCACATCGACGACCGCCGCGTCCCACGCTACTGGGACACACAGCTGCTAAGTACCCGACGTACCACCACCCAGACCGCCTCGTCCTCTTGCGAAAGAAACACTGCAATCTTCGCTCCCGCGTGTGCGTCTCGCGCATCTCCCTCGCCACGAAGCTCATCTACTTCACTCGCTCCGGGTCGGCGTGTCAGCCTTCCAACAACGCCGCGCCACAGAGCGCACCGTCCGCTTCCACGCCCTCGCCCTGAATTCGCTCCCAGGTCATGCGCGCGATGCGCGCGCGCGCCTCGGTCGTCGTGCCGAAAGCAGTCCACGCGGCTCTCTAGAGTCAGGCCTCTCCCTTCCCGCCAGTCGTTCAAGACCGTGGCCCTCGGCGCCCAAGTCAGAATCGTCTCTGCCCCGGAAGCTACCTGTATCTGCCGGCGGCGCGGCGCTTTGCTGCCTTCTGCCTCTGAGCTTGGCACCTCCCGATTCCCGGCATCGCACAGGACAGCAATGCGCGCATCGTATCTCAAAACCGGTCGTGCTGGGCAGATGCTATATTGTGCTCTGGGAGCGAGGTACGCCTCGTGAGCCCCTCTCTGGTCGTCCCAGGGCTGACTATCTGCGACAGCGTCACGAGCTTGGGCTCTCCGCCCACACTCGGCAGATCGACAGAGAGGATACCTCGAGGGAAGCCATCCGCAGGACGAGTATACAGGGACGGTTAGATGCGGACAAGTTCTGGTACGCTCCATCCTTCCAGGTTTATCTGAACGATTTGCAGTATGCTCATATGCCGCGTACTTAGAGATTTGCTGCACCAGGTCTATGATGTGCTGTGCCAGCCAGGTATGTCTCGTAATCCTCTCTGGTTGTCCTCAAGCTGATTGTCTGCAGCAGCGTCTCGAGCTCGAGCTTTAGGCTCGGCAGGATCGACGTAGAGCGTACGTCGAGAGAATGTGCCTGGAGCAGAGGTATACAGGGATAGTTTAATGCGCTCGGGTTCTAGTACGTCCCGTCCTTTCATGTGAGCGTTTCTCGTTGTGCTCATGCTTCGCAGATGCATTACACCATCCCACTCTCAAGAAACACTACAACTTTCCACCCATCTCGTACCCATCCGTCCAAGCGCAACTCTTCCTCGTCGCTCCGCACGGCCAGAACATCTCGTCGTCGCGCATATACGCAAGGTCGTTCCGATGTACTGGGCACGATGCGCCAGCCTTCGCCTTGTCCTCTTCCGCGCCGTGCGGCGTCACCCCCGCGGCGGTCGCCACACGCAGGCGAGCTGCATCCACCCTCGGCCGGATTCCGGACAAGGCAGGCGTGCGCACGAATCACCGCCGCCCAGCTTCGCGCGCACGCCCAGCACTACGTCCCCAGGCGCGAAAATCTGACGGCCAGCCCTCCACGACCGACTCGGACTTCACTTCCCGCAGGCCCGCGCTTGCCCTCTGCGCTTCCTCGTCTGGGGCGCGCCCGGCGCCAACTCCGGCTGCGAACGTCGTCTCAGGACCCACGAACATCCGCCACGGCCGAACGCCGCCCGGCCGCCTTCACGCCTGCCCGGGCTGCGCTGCGGCACATGCACGTCATGCGCGTGGAGAAGACCTTCGCGCGGCTCGCGAATCGGCTCGTCTGAACCTGGCGAGCGACCGGTTAGGCACTGACGCGAGGCTCGAGGTGCTGGGCTTCTTCAGCCTCGTCGGCTGCTTGCCTTAGTCCCTAGGCGAACTCGCCATTCGCGGTACGTAGCGCGTTCTACTCGCTTGTACTAGCTCTGACGTGCCCCACAGGCCTCGCCAACGCGCCGCAGAGCGAGTTTGTGATGTAGAGCATCGCCGTGCCCGTCGCGTTCCCTGGCATGGTCTTTCCGTGCTTCGTCGGGGAGAACAAGGTCAAGCCGAAGGCCACGCTCGTTCTTGAGGAGACTGACGTCGGTCGGGCGCCCGTGGCCTTCGCGGCGCACGTCTTGCGCGGCCTGCGCGCGGGTCGCTTCTACATCGCGCACGACTCTGCCAGTGTAGGTCACGTTGCCTGCGGCAGCACGCGCGGGGCTTGGCATAGTGATGATGGAACGCTGGACCTCGTATATTTCGGCATGGTCAGTCTTGCATGGCCGTTTGTGCTGCTGAACATGCGCTGATAGCTTTGCAGATCTATTCGCTCCGTTGGCAGAGAGATGTCATTTCGGGGGGTCCACAAGCACGCCGAGGACTGGGCGCACTACGACTGCCTCCGAAGGAAGGGGCTGCGCTTTGCCTCCCTCTACCCTCTCTGCTACGCGCGTCCTGCTTCGGCAGGTAGCGCGTGCAGTCGCGCGATCGAGGACCTCCCGCAGGTTTCTGGGATTACGCCAGCATATCCAGCAACCCTGCGTCGCACATAAGGGCCGGCCGCGCCAAACAAGCGTTCTGCTGTGCTCTCATTGCCAGGTGCGTCCTGTTTATTCTATCGGTCGTCGTAGGGGCTGCGCTGATCATCTGAACAGCGCGGAGATCTCTCCGTTCCCACCTCAGAAGGTTGACGCGGACGGGTAGTAGAGGTTGGTCAGATTGCACGTCGGGAGGAGATGCGCTGAGAGGTGTAAGGGCAACGGCCTTGGTACGCATGTTGGGTGCGTTTGAGTGTTCCGTAGTATGCTCATGCGCCGCTGGTCCATCCAGACCTCCAACAACTCCCTTAGACGCCGCTCTCTCCGGCTTCAACCATGCAACGACCACCGTCCTGCATTATCCAAGCGGCCCCAACTGCCGCTGTGAATGCTTGGCGTGACAGTCGTCCAACGACCTGCGCCGCGTAGCGCACTGTCGTGTTCCAAGATCTCGCCCTAGAGTCATCCTCTGCACATGCAAGCGACGCACACCTGCCCACACCGACTGTCGTACCGGAATCAGTACACGCCGCCCTCTGAAGTCCAGTCTCGACCACGCTGCCAGTCGCCCAGTGTGTGCGCGCAGCCGCGACAGGGTGCCAGGCCGGGCGTTCTGGCGCCTCCAAGTATTCGTGGCATCGCACAAGCCCTCACAGCCCGCTACGTGCATGAAGAACAGCCGCACCTAGGTAGCTGCTACTTTCTGCTTCGCCAGCTAGGTATGACGTCTGGGCTTCTCTGGTCGTCCTCAGGGCTGACTATCAGCAACAGTGCCTCGAGCTAGAGCTCCGCGCCCGCCCTCGCCAGGATCCATGCAGAGCAGACGTCGAGAGAGCATTTGAAGCATAGATATGCAGAGACGATTGGAGCGGCTCGAGTCTTGGTACGCCCCACTCTTGCACCGCGGGTCGGCAGCCTGCTCATGTGTCACAGATGCACCGCGCCGGGGGACTGTCAGGCACCACTACAGCTCGCGTTCATCCCGTACCCATTCAAGTGCAACTCGTCGCTTCACGCGGACAGAACATATCGGTCTCGCGCGGGTACGCAGGGCGTTCCGACATGCCGGGAATACGCCACCAACGGCCGCCCTGCGCACTTCCACACTGCGCGACCGCATCCCGCAAACACACAGGCGAGTGGCGTTCACTCTCAGCCGGATTGTTGCCAAGGCAGACGTGCACGCCAAGCCCCTCTGCCTGACTTCGCCACCGCGCAGCGGAGCCGCGCCCAGCACTCCGTCCCCAGCCGCGCGGGCCTGACGGCCAGCCCTCGTCGTCCCAGGACCCACGGAAATGCGCGACGGTCGAGCGCGTCGTGAGCGGGGAGAAAGCCTTGGCGCGGCTCGCGAATCCACCCATCCAAGACCTGGCGAACGGCCAGTCGGGAACTGACGCGAGGCTCGAGGTGCTGGGCTGCTTCAGCCTCGTCGGCTCCTTGCCCTTGTTCCAGGCGAACGCGCCGCTCACGGTGCGTGGCGCCTTCTGCCCGCTTGTACTTGGTCTGACGAGCTCTACAGACCTCACCGAGGAGATCCAGGGCGAGCTCGTGATGTAGCGCATTGCCATGCTGATCGCGCTCCCTCGCACGATCGTTCCGGGCGTCGCCGAGGAGAACAAGAGCAAGCCGAAGTTCGCGCCCGGGCTCGAGGAAACCGACGTCGGTAGGGCACCCGAAGCCCCGTAGCGCACGTCTTGCGCGCCGATAACTTCGACATCACGCACGGCACTAAGTATAGGCAACGTGCTAATAGGCATGGTCAGTCCTGCACGGCCGTCTTCGCTGCTGAACATGAGCTGACAGGTCTGCAGATCGGTACGCCCCTTTGGCGGAGAGACATCGATCGGGAGGTCCAACCGAGGAGCACTACGGTTGTCTCCAAAGCAAGAGGCTGATGAAGGTCCAACGAATATATCATCCTTCTTCCCAAGCTTCACTGTAGGAACTCTCCGCATTATGAGGTGAAAGACAGCTTTAGGCGTCACTGTAACCAGCGTGACTCGCATCCCGGGGCCCGAGGTTCAACGCCTCGTCAGTTGCGAGCATGCTTGGGAAGACCGCCACGTGTCCACCTCATGTTTTTCTCATAGACCCTAAGACAGGCGCGCTCACCATTCCTGGAGCCCTTTCCGCCGTGCTCCATCTTCCGACTTCCCACACCGTTCTCTTTCTACAACGAAGTCGAGACATGGACGTCGCTCATCCTGAACCGAATACGTCGACGTGTCCGTGCTGCTCTCACCCCGTCAGTGTCTCAGTACTCCAGTGCATAGACCCCGCTAATGTGTATGCAGAATCATGCGAGTGGGCCCGGCTCCAGCTCTTCGGATGCGTGGCAGAAGATGTGGACGAAGGTGCGGGAAGTCGACGCGCGCAAGATCACGGGTACGAAGGAAGATCTTGATACTCTGCTTGTCTTCGTGCGTGTCGTGTTCGCTTTACGCAGGTGTCCGTCTCATGTGAACGTGCAGGCTGGCCTCTTCTCTGCCGTGGTAACGACGTTCGTCGTCGACAGCTATGCGAGCCTCCAGCCCGACAGCATGGACGAACTCGTTTTCCTCATGCGTCAGTCGCTCTCGCAGAACTACACCATTGCAGACGGCGTCCTGCGCCCAGGTGCACCCGTTATCAGCGACATGCCCTTCGTCGCGCCTCTCTGGGCCGTCCGCGTCAACGGCCTCTGGTTCGCGAGCCTGATCGTCAGCCTCTCCACCGCGTCCTTTGCCATGCTCGTCAAGCAATGGCTTATCGCGTATCTTGCGATGGACTGGATCTCGCCCGAGGAGCAGCTGCGCGCGCGGCAGTTCCGCCATCCCGGACTCAAGGACTGGCGCGTCTTCGAGATCGCCGCGGTCCTTCCCCTCCTTCTTCACGTGTCCCTCGGACTCTTCTTCCTCGGCCTGTGCTTCTACACCGCTGCCGCGAACCAGCTCGTGGGGCGCTCGACCTTGCCTCTGGTGGCTGGATGGGCGTTCTTTGCCCTCCTTACCGTCGTTGCCCCACTCGTCTCCCCGAGGTGCCCATACAGGATCACGCTTCTCAAGGCCGCACTTCGCATCGGACGCTACTGGTTCTCGTCCCGTGTCCGCTGGATGTGCTCAAGACTCCTTGACTTCGCGCGATTTTGCATTCGACTTCTGTCAAAGCTTGTGCCGTCTAACAAGTTAGTGCTGAAGATCATCATCACCGTCATCACTGTCCTCTCATATGTTGTGCTTGTCTTTGGTGTTGTCTTGCCAGTGATGTCCATGTGGCCCCTTGTCGCTCTATTTGTATTCTCTGGCACCGAGTACCTGGACGAGGAGGACGATGCCATGCGACAGCTGTCTGATACATCCGAACTCTTACTCTCTGTCGACGAGGCTACTGTCCAAAACGGGGAAATGTTGGAGACCATGGTCCAGGTAATCAAGCAAGTCAGCCCTCCGCCACGTTCCGTCTGCGCCTTCGTAGCTGGCTGTCTCCAGCATCGTGCTGGCAACGCTAGGACAATAGACCTCCGAACGCATTCTTTCAGGCTCTCAGACGAAGCGTGGAGTATATTAGCTGTTCTGTCGGCCGAGGCACTGGCAGCGAGTTTTTCTGGAGCCGCGGATCTGTCCGAGGCTCACGAAGAGCTGCCCGACCCCGCCTTGTCCACGGTCTCCCGCCTTCTCACCTCCGACCTCCTGCACGCCGCCAATCCCACGCCTCTTCCTCCAATCGTCGCCAGATCGCTTGCGAGCCCAGTAGTACTTGCACGCGTGCTTCGGCATGCTAGCTCGCAGAGAATTCGCCTGGTCGTTGCCGCTTTCGCAATCTGGAAGGCGGGAATGTGGGGCAGACCCGACTTCTCTTGGGCCATCTTCGTCCTGCCGGATGATCCCTCCATAGACGATCTCCGGACAGTGTCCATTTCAATCCTCTTGGAAGACCTGCTGTCTGGCGGACCGACAGCCGTTCATGTTAGAACGCTCATACTCCTACTCTTGCTTGATGCTCCTCGCCCGCGCCACGCTGAGTCCATCCAACCGGCATCGCCTCAGCACTTTCACCATTCGCGTCAGTCTTCTCACTCTTTTTTTCGACCGCCATCATCGCCGACACCGCCGATCCCGTTGACACTGCAGACACTGCAGACACTGCCGACACTGCCGATACAGCCGACACCGCCGGCATCGCCATCATCGCCAACACTGCCAACACCGCGGCCACCTCCCACGTCTATCTCTCTTTCTATCTATGACAGTAGTAGCTATCCCCAGCTGTCTACGCTCCACGCCACTCAGTCAGACGCAATAGACCTCCTCCGCGATGGTGATCTACGGATCTCTTCAACACTGGCCGCAGCGGTTGCAAGGGCACCCGGTCTCCTCCTAAACTCTTTGACGCTGTATAGCGTCTTCCTTGTAGAGGGCTGGTCTCACAACATTCATTACCCTATGTGGCAGTCGCTAAATGACATGGAAGATAGCGAGCTGCACTCACCGGCCACGTACAGCGTCTTGCAAGATTTATGGAAGTTCCTTCTGAAGTGCAGCGTTCTACACACGTCAGGTTACGCCATCCGCGGCGAAGACATTGCAGAGTTGTGCCTTGTGTTCGTGCGCATGGGGATACCAACCGTCCTGAGCCGATCAGCCAACGACTGGAATCGGCTTGTCCCTATGTTACGGGAGGCCCAGGCTGCTGCCTTCCAGGGGCGTACATCCGATGCAGCACGCTACCAGCACCTTGCGAGCAAGGCACTTGCATCAGGCTATGCCGACAGCGTACCAGAGCTGCGCGAGGTCATTGCAGACATGGCGGCTGATCACCCACATCGACCCGGACCAGAGCGCACATCGGGCACAGGGTGGATCGGCACGTTAATCCCATCGTTTCTTTCTCGCAGAGACGCAGAGCCTGCCGATGTGCAATGGCCCATTGTCGACGTTCCGGCCTACCCACACGACGGTTCTCGGTCCCCTGACAGCTATTCGGAACGCACACTATCTCTTCCGCCGTTTGTGGATTTTCCAGGCGTACCCCGGACAAGAACAACTCGCCCTGCCTTGCCGCTCCCTCCCATCCGCACACCGTCTCCGCCCGGCGGTGATGAGCCCACCGACCCTCGTATTACCGGGACGCAGGCACCTGCACATTTTCGGGGCAGCCAGCCCAGGCGCACGCCATCGGGCATGCAACCTGCGCTGCCAGCTGCCGGCCCGTCCGCGCTGGAGTTTGCGGTCGCAGCACCCATCCCGCGCTACCTGCCACAAGTACCGAGGCTTGTCACGCCCCCCATGCACGAGCCTGACATCGGCCGTCCAGAGAGGCACGGATCTCATACGCGCGAGAGAAGCAGTACGGCTGGGCCTTCCTCCTCTCGTCGACGTGGCTCGGACGCCGCGCGGGATGGACTCCCCGCTCCTTCTGGTGTCCCCGTGCACGAGCATGAGGTCAGCCGTCCGGAGAGACACGGACGCCCCGGGTTGCATCGGTCACATACGCGCGAGGGAAGCGGTACGGCTGGGCCCTCCTCCTCTCGTCGACGTGAATCAAACGCGGTGCGGGATGAGTCTCCCGCTCCTTCTGGCGATGCTTGAACGTACGTTGTTTTTGTCTAACCGTTGATAAACCGCTTGTAGCTCATGTAAATCTTCGTATCGCTCTGATAAAGCCGTTTTAGCAGCCAAGCAGCCACCTAGAGAATTTGCCATGCGCGCTAGCTCTGTTCGACCTGTAGACACATCGCAAGGGAGCAAAATTTGAGTGGGATGTTAGCCTTTTCAGGCGCACAAGTCTTCATAGCTTTGCGAGCCCGTAAGTACTAACCTACTTTCTCCACAGACGGGCGGTTGCTGACTGACGAGCATGTCGCACCGCTCGAGGACGACCTGTCTTTCCGCCCCTCGCGCGCACTTCACACGCCCTCGGGCTCTGCTCTGATTTAGCCTCAGCTCAGTCCAAAGCTAGAATCCAGATTCTTCCCAGTCTGAATATGTCAGAGACGAGGAGATAAGGATCAATTCGAATAATTGAAAGGCGGCGGGCATGGTTATAGTTCACGTCGAAATCCTGACCTTGCGCTCGTAGACTAGGTCTACGAGGACGGGACTGATGTCACAGAGGATATCATGAATCTCCATAACGAAACGCGCTATCGATAGGTTAGAGGTGAGGAGGCTCCTCCTCTGGGCCTGCTCATCTGGTCTTCCTCCTTTCGACCCGCGTCATCTATCGCCGCAATACTAGTGACCTCCGTCTGCATGCGCAGCTCGGGCTCCGCGAGCGCGCCGGAGTCGAGCACGCGCAGAAGCTGCGCCAGGTACGCCGGATAGGTCGTGAGCGTGGACCGTCGCGGCGTCGTGGAGTCGTGCAGCAGCACGACGAGATGCCCGGGGTTCGCGTCCGGCCACGCGCGCAGCGCCGTCTCAATGTGCACGACCGGGCACCGCAGCGCGAGCGTCGACAGGGTCAGCAGCCTGCCCTCGGACTGCTCGAGCCTATCCCAGCCGGCGCACGCCTCCTACGCGTGGAGTTTGGGCCCGCGCAGCTGCGCCTCTGCGTCCTCTGCGACGCCCGCCGCGATGCTGAACCCCAGCGTGTACAGGATGACGTCCCCGATCCGCAGCGTGCGCACCGCGGGGAATGTGCGCATCTGGACGTCCGGCCGCACGTCGCGCCGCGAGACCCAGCTGATGTCGTGCACAGCCAGCAGACACGCCGGCTGGTACGGCGCGAGGAGCGGCGCGACGCAGGCAGTTTAGACCTCGTACGCGGGCCAGCCGAGCGTAATCGCCGGGTGCGCGAGCATCTTCAGCGGGTTCCACTCAGCGTCGGCGGCGCTGCGCGGCTTGATGCGCACGATGTGCCGCGCCTGCAGGCCGCGCGGCAGGTCTGGCGGCAGCGTCTTGAGTAGCTCAGCCTGCCCGCCGACCCCGCAGCTCCAGCACGCGCAGCCTCTCGGACGTGCGGATCTAGGCGCAGAACGTCGGTGTCGTGTGCGCCCTTTCAATCGGGACCTCGATGATATCAAAGAGTGAACTGTGGCAGGAGGTCAGTGAGAAAGTAGTACTAGGGGAGTGGCTGGTATCTTTTGTGTACATGGTGCGCTGCAGGATGTTGAGAGCTGTCGCCAAGGGCCTTGTAAGTTGTACGTCCTGACAGGCTGCAGACCTTCGACAGCTGGGTGGTGTCCTGCTGACGATGGCGCCGATACAAGATTAAGGGTGCCATATTCATCCAAGCGACCTGTATGTGGGCGAGACGAACAGGTCGACTCAGCTCGTAGAGCGTCCGCGACGTGCGGCGAAAGAGGTCCTCGAGCTCGATGAATAGCGTATAGTAGGACGTCAAAGTTGGATTTCAGCTGAGGGTGCTCTTTCTGCGCGTACCCGCGGTTAGAAACTACTCGACACAAGCAGATAACGAGGATCGACTGTAGCAGTCTGCTTGGCTCCTAGCCAGCCGAGTCTTCGCGGTGGGACAGAGCTCGAAAAGAGCGGGCCGGAAAGCCAGGGCCGTCTACCATGTCACCGCATCGCGCTCGCTGGCAACTACACAGCAGCAGTATCGGATGTACTTGCCTCCTGTGCAAGTGAATGTGAAGGCCGTCAGACCACCGTGCGCGTTCTTGAAGGAGGACGTCGAGCACAAGTCTACCTCGAAGCGCGTGAGACACTCTCAGATGGCGGAGCGCCAGGAATGGCAAGAGGCGGGATTGATGCGCCCTGGCGGATGAATCTATCTTCCGAACCGCATGTTGCAACCCACCATCGCCGTCGAGGAGCCCCATTGGGCGACATCTCTCATCGCAGGTGTGTAGTCCGTCATCGGCATCTACGAAGGCTAAAGCAGATCTTCTCGCGCAGAACAGCGCCCAGTCATGTACTGCCGTGCAGGAAATCATGCAGGAGGAGCTCTCAGCACCACGGGTTCAAGAACGTTCAAGCTCAAGCTGGACCCTTTCCAAGGCCCTTGATGGCAACGTGCATCTGGCATTCATTTCCTGCGCATTGTATTGAAGACCTGTCCGCGAAGCACGGTAATGCTGCCTATCTTCCATTCATCCAGCAGCGTGTATCTGAAGAGATGTCAGGTTTGTCAGGTTCTCTACATCGACCGGTTCGTTCTGCAGGCCACACTCTCCTTGATGTGCTTCGTACATCCTGCGGGATCCAACTATGAACGGAGAGGCTAGCGAGAAGAAGGTGAGTTTACGGCCGTCCAAGTCTCGCCTTTGTCGTTGACGCAGGCGATAGAATGGCGCGAATCCGTCCCAGACGAACGCCTCGAACATCTGGCAAACGATGGTTAAGACCGTGCGAGACGTGGATACGCAGAAGGTGGATGATACTAAGGAGGACATAGACACGCTTCTGGTATTCGTGAGTTTCAACTCTATCCCTCCTTTGCCTTGTTTCCTCACGCGATTCGATCCAGGCCGGCCTGTTCTCGGCCGTGGTCACAACCTTCGTCGTCGACAGCTATGCCAGTCTGACGCCAGACAACACGGACGAACTCGTCTTCCTGATGCGGCAGTCGCTCTCGCAGAATTACACGTTCGTCGACGGCGTTCTGCGCCCCATGGCGCCCTTCCCCGACGACCCGCCATTCGAGGCCCCTTTGTGGGCGCTCAGAGTCAACGGCCTTTGGTTCGCGAGCCTCATCGTGAGCCTCTCCACGGCGTCCTTCGGCATGCTCGTCAAGCAGTGGCTGGTCGAATACGTCGCCATGGAGCAGTGGATCTCTCCCCAGGAGCAGCTTCGCGCTCGGCAGTACCGTCATCCTGGCCTCGAGCATTGGAGAGTCTTCGAGATCGCCGCCTTACTTCCCCTCCTCCTACACGTCTCCCTAGGCCTATTTTTCCTCGGGCTCTGCTTCTATACCGCCGCGGCGAACCAGACCATTGGCCGCTCGACGTTTCCGCTAGTCGCAGGCTGGGCGTTCTTCGCCCTGCTCACCTTCATCGCGCCGCTCGCCTCGCCACGCTGTCCGTACAAGGTCACCCTCCTGAAGGCGGGCTTGCGCGCAGGCCGGCGTTACATCACCTCGCGCCTCTGGCGGCCTGGGCGCGCTGCGATGAACGGCACCGTCGACGCTGCGAGATGGGTATGGTGGAACGTCGTCTGCATGCCGTACCGCGGATACCGAGTCCTCATGAGGGGCTGGGCGAGGCTGGTCGACGTTACACTCGACATTTCCGTGCTTCTCTGGATCCCGGTGTTCACCCTCTTCCTACCCTTCGTTCTGTTCCACTTCGTCGTCTTTTACGTTGTCCGGTTCGTCAACGCCTTGATCTCGGACCCAGGAACAGACGACCTGGAAGAAGCCGACATCATGCGCAAGCCGTACAAGACGCACGAACTTTTGCTTTCGGTCGATGAAGTCATTATCAATGACGGCCCGATCCTCGAGACGATGGTCGAGGTTCTGAAACAGACGCACACGCCGCCGCACTTCGTGAACGCCTTTGTCCTGGGCTGCATTCAACATCGCATTGGTACCGCCGACAGGGACCGCTGGATTCCTAACATCAACAACCGAATCCAGGGCCTCTTGGACTTGCGCACACTGTCCGAGGGCGCTTGGACTCTGCTGGTCGGGCTCATCGGCGAGACATTGGCCATGTATATCCCCGAGAAGGTGGTCCCAATCAGCGTCGAAACAGACTCACATAGTCTTTGGATGGCGAACGCCGTTGCGATACTTCTCTCCGAAAGCCAATGGCCCGTTCCCGAACACATATCTCCCATGCTCACCGTCGACACGACGCTCGCAAAGATGCTCCAGCTGGTCAGGACTCTCGTGGTGCGTTGGCCTCAGCAGGACATCATGCGCATGATCTGGATCGCCTTTATCGCCCCAGGCAAGACTCCCGGCGTCCCCAGTGTCAGGCTGGAGCGCGAATGGGGACGCCTTCCTTCCCGGAATGGACGGACCCTTAGCCAGGTCCAAATATCTGCTATGCAGGTACTTCTGGAGAACGCCTGGCGTGGCGACTCTGAACAATCTTTGAATGACTTTGCAGAGGCCGTCCTGATGTTGCTTTACATCCTGAACGCTTCGTCTCCCCAGGCCGACGACACAGAACGGCAGATAACCTTCGTCTTGTCATCGTACGGCGAGCAAGAGGTGCCCGATGTCAACGCCGCCATGGGCCTGCTCCGCCCCGAGTACACCGACATCGCGTCTCATCTCGAGATCATCGTAAGCCAGTCGTCGTCGTTGATTGTGAACGCGCTGAACCTGTACTCGGTCTTCCTCGCTAAGTCCCTACGCGGTGCCCGCGTCATGGCCCTTTGGGAGATCATCTCCCGCATGGAAGGCGAAGACATCCTCTCACCGGACCGTCACGCGGTCATGCACGACCTATGGCGCTTCCTGCTGAAGTGCGCACGCTCCGCCTCCACGAACGCTGGCGTCCACCTTCAAACGAGCGAGTTTGTCAAGCTCTGCATCGTCCTCGCGCGCCCAGGCATCCCACGCGCTTTCGACAGAGACGACCCGGTACGCGACTGGAACGAGCTCGTGCCGGTCCTCGAGAAGACCGCCAGCGAGGAGGTCCTGACGAAGAACGCCACGCTCGCTACTGCGGCCGAGCGCGAGTACTCCATCCCGACGCTCGCGTACCGTGCGCTGCAAGCTCTCTCGCCCGGAGACCCCGATGTCCCCGACCTGCTCGTCCGCGTACTCACTCGCCTCGCGGACAAAGGCCCGAAGCCGCCGCCCAAGCCAAGCATGCCCCCAGTGACACGCAAGGAGGAGAGAATTCTCGGCATGGACCTCCGTCTGCCCTTCACGATGCCCGGGAACCGTCCCCCGCCGGGCATCTTTGTAACACCTCCAAACGACGGCTATGCGCCTTCAGACATCCGTTCTGGGAGCCGCTCCCCCGCTGTGCCAGATCTTGGGCGACAGGGATCCGGCAGACTGCGTCCGTCTACAGTCCTCCTGGAGCGTGGGCCTAGCCCGCCACCGCCGACCACTCCGACCTTTCACCTAAGTCCGGATCCGCCTTACCGGCCTGCGGAGCCCGTCTTCGTGGATATTCCTGGGGCTCCCCCTCCTGGTCCACCAGAATTCGACTCCCATACGTTTATTCACATCCCAGATCCTCCGTACCAGGACTCTGGAATGGTTTTCATCGATGCTCCTAGCCCTAGACCTCCTTCGCCGCCATCCCCGCCGCTGCCACGGCGAACCTTGAGCTCAGCAGGCTTTTCCCAGTCCTTTATTCCCCCACACGCCGTCGCTGAATCGACAGGCCCAGCAGGGCTCTTCGTGCCATCCGCCCACCCGGACCATCCTAGAGAGCCACTCTTCCATGGCGCGCACGCTTTCGATGAGCCGACGATCCCGCAGAGCCCGCGCCCTTCCCTGCCGTCTGTGCGGCGACCGAGCACAACGAGGTCGGCGTCGTATGCACCGCCAACCGTGCCGCCGTCGCGCGCCTCGAGCGTCGCCGTCAGTCGGCCTCACGTCAGCGATCCGCGTCGCATGGGCAGCCTGCATGGCAAGCAGGCTCCGGCCCCGCCACCAGCTGCCAACGACGTGAGCATCCAGATATACTCTTGAATCAATATTCTTGTGCTGATCAGGGCCGCAGGACACGCCTCGCGATGCGCAGAGCCGTCGTACCGCTACGCCCACCACGATACGAGCGCGGACACCACCGCCACAAACCAGTATGCGCAGCAGCAGACACCGCAGTCGGTCGCATAGAGCCGACGCCGACGAGACTCACGCCAATCAGAGCGAGCCGTTACATCGAAGCCGCAGTGCTTCGCAAGCTCCGTCGTCGTACTCGCTCGCAGACAAGCCGTAGGCTTCGGACTGCTCAATGTTGCATCGAGTGTATGATATATTGGGCTTAATGCCCCGGTATGTTTGTGAATATTCCGCTGGTACAAAGGCTGCCATAGGGATGGCGTGGTGATCTATCGCTCCTGCCATACACTCGACGGTTCATTTCCAGGTCTGCGATGCGATTCCGCTGTAGCCGCCGTTCGCGTCGTACCCATCTCCGAAGCGCGCCCGTTACTGGGCTGGGATCGTGCGAGGCACAATCGTAAAGCGCTGTGGACATGCGGATGAAGCTTTCAGCGGTAAGCCCACCGCATCGCAATCGCTGTAAGGTCACACCACAGCTGGACCCCTGATAGTTTTACATATGCGGTACCTCTTTCCCGCGATGTGTACTCAGGGTTGCTCCGAGAAGCACGGTAAGCCTTATTCTCTTCCATTCATCGAGCAGCGTGTATCTGACGGGATGCTCGGTTGATCAGATCTTCTCGCTCTGCTCAACTCAGGTCGGTCACTGACTTCTGCGCTAACCTCGTAACTATGAACGGCGACGTCAGCGAGACCAAAGTAGGGTCATCGCAGATTGAGCTTCGCGTCAGCTTCTGACATCTCGACATAGAATGGCGGAAACGTCTCGCAGACAAATGCCTCCAACATCTGGCAGACAATGGTCAAGACCGTGAGGGACGTGGACACACACAAGATCGACGACACCAAGGAGGACATAGACACGCTCCTCGTCTTCGTGCGTGCCATGCTTTTAGCTCCTTCTTCCGTTTCTCAGTCTCTCGATCCAGGCCGGTTTGTTCTCGGCGGTGGTCACGACATTCGTTGTTGCAACGTACCCCAGCCTGACGCCCGACAACACCGACGAGCTCGTGTTCCTCATGCGGCAGTCGCTCGCACAGAACTACACGTTCGTCGACGGTGTCCTTCGCCCCATGGTACCCTTCCCCGACGATCCGCCATTCGAAGTTCCTCTCTGGGCGCTCCGCGTGAACGGGCTTTGGTTCGCGAGCCTCATCGTGAGTCTATCGACGGCGTCCTTCGGCATGCTCGTCAAGCAATGGTTGGTCGAATACGTCGCGATGGAACAGTGGATCTCGCCACAGGAGCAGCTTCGCGCGCGTCAGTACCGTCATCCCGGGCTCGAGCACTGGAGGGTCTTCGAGATCGCGGCTCTACTCCCTCTCCTCCTGCACATCTCCCTTGGCCTGTTCTTCCTCGGACTCTGCTTCTACACCACCGCAGCAAACGACACTATTGGTCGCTCCACATTCCCGCTGGTCGCTGGCTGGGCGTTCTTCGCTTTGCTAACGTTCCTCGCCCCGCTCGCGTCGCCGCGCTGTCCGTACAAGGTCACCCTCTTGAAAGCGGGACTGCGCGCAGGGCGGCGCTACATCACCTCGCGCTTCTGGAAGCCCGGACGCGCCGCGATGGATGGCACTGTCAGCGCGGCGAAATGGATCTGGTGGAACGTCGTCTGCCTGCCGTACCGGGGCTATCGCGCCTTCATGCGCGGCTGGACGCGGCTCGTCGACGTCACGCTCGACATCTCTGTGATTCTCTGGATCCCGGTGTTCGGGCTCTTCCTACCCTTCTTGCTCTTCCATCTCGCGGTGTTCTACGTCGCCGAGTTTGTCAGAGCCGTCGTGTCTGACCCTGGCACTGACGAGCTGGAGGAAGGCGATATCATGCGGAAGCCGTACAAGACGCACGAGCTACTGCTCTCGGTGGACGAAGTCATCATCAACGACGGCCCAATCCTCGAGACCATGGCCGAAGTTCTCAAGCAGACGCACACATCCGCTCATAACATCTCCGCCTTTGTCCTCGGCTGCATCCAACATCGCATCGGCACCGCGAACAGGGATAGGTGGATACCGAATATCAACGAGCATGTCCAGGGGCTGCTGGACTTGCGCACGCTCTCCGAGGACGCCTGGGACCTGCTTGCAGGCCTCATGGGCGATACACTATACTACTACCTCCCGGACACAGGACTGGCCGTCAGTGTAGAGCCAGGCTCGTCGACCCTCTGGATGGCCAACGCCGCCGCGGTGCTTCTTGCGGACTCGCAGTGGCCTGTCCCGGAGCATCTCTACTTGATGCTGACCGAGCCGTCGACCCTTGCGCGGGTTCTACAGCTCACCAGGCTGCTTATCGCGCACTGGTCCGTGCGCGACGTCTTGCACATCATTTGGGTCGCTGTCACCATCCCGAACCGAGGATCTGGCACCATAACTCCAGAGCTACGAAAACAATGGGACCAGCTTCCGACACTAAGAGATCGCAACGCTCGGGAGCTACAGACAGCAATAGCTCAGATTCTTCTCGAGCATGCCTGGCGCGAGGACGACGAAGAGCCGATGAGCTGCTCTGCAGAGGCCCTTCTAATGCTCCTCTACATTTTTGACACTGGGCTGCCCTTCAGTGCGGATAATCTTCAGCGAGGGATATCTCTCCCTCAATCCTTCTATGAAGCGCGCGCCATTCCCGACGTAGAAGCGGCGCTATACTTACTACCGCCGAATTTCGTGGAGATTGCGTCTCCTCTCCATTCGGTCGTCGGCCAGTCCCCTACCATGATCACGAGCGCGCTCAATCTCTACGCATCACTCCTTAGCAGGGAACTGGCGACGTTCAACCCTGAGCCTCTTTGGACTGTCATACAACCCATGCAGAGCGAAGAAGTCCGCGCGGATGTGCACCAGCTAGCGATGGGCGATCTCTGGCGATTCCTTTTGCTTTGCGCGCGCTCGGTTCCCCCTGGCGGCGGCGACTACCTGCAGACCCACGACTTCGTCAAGACGTGCCTTGTTCTGGCCCGCGCAGGCGTGCCGCGCGCCTTTGGCAGGGACAATCCCGCACGCGACTGGACCGAGCTCGTGCCCGTCCTGGAGAAGACCGCGGACGAGGGTACACTAATTGAGAGCGTGACATTCACCACGGCTGCTGCACGCGAAGAAACCATCCCTACTCTTGCCCACCGCGCTCTCGAGGAGCTACAGCCTGACGGCCACGATGTCCCCGAGCGGCTCATCACGGTTCTCACTCGTCTTGCAGGGAAAGGACCGAGGCCGCCCCCGAAGCACAGCGCGCCGCCATTGGAGCGCAGAGAAGAGGGAATCCTAGGCACAGGCATCCGCTTGCCGTTCTCGATGTCCGGTGGCGGCAGGCATAATCCTGCTGCCACCATCATAATACCACCGACAATGGGCAGTCCGCGGAGTGGCAGCCGCCATCCTGCCGCTCCGGTGACTATCGTCGTAAACCGTTCGCGAAGTCCTTCAGCAGAGAGTGCAAGGATTTTTGTACACGACATGCGTGGCAGGCGTCGCTCCGGCAGTGTGGACCTTGAAGATGGTCCTCCCATTATCATCCGGGCAGGCTCCAGTAGACGTCCTTCCACCTTGCCAACTGGCAGTCCTACAGTCGTCCACATGCCGCCCGAGGTGCCGTCTACTGCGCCTTCGTCGCACTTCATACCGCCAGACTGGGCCGGCCCTCCACCTGTCGTAGTCGCATCGCCCGTACCTGTTGTGCCCACGTATGCTACCATGTCATCCGTCCGTCCGATGTCTCCCCCTGAACCAACCAGAATTGTTGTCCAGCCTCGGGCCTCCACCACGTCCGTCCCGTCTGCACCACCCTCCGTCAACATCCCGTTACCCCCACCTGGCCCTTCGCGGCGACCAAGCATTCACGTCCAGCCGCCGAGGACTTCCTCTTCAGGCCGCCCAGAGCCGGTTACGATCCATCGATACTCGGAGGGCCCAGCTCCAGCAACGCGCAGCGTAGAAACGCGCTTGCCGTCCGAAGACATTCCTGCTCGGTCGCCCTTCGCTGAACGTTCAACGTCTTCGGGCTTCTATCGCACGCGGTCTGCGACGACTGAATCTTCGCCCCCGACTCCACGCCCATACTCGCATCGCCCCAGTATTAGCAGACCAGTCGCACCAAGCGCGACGCCGTCCCGCGATGGCAGCATCGAGGCCAGTCGACCTTCGGGCATTGACGTGTCCCGCACTGGTAGCGTTCGTAGCAGACACACACCTGCGCCCGAGCCCACCGCTGACTCAGAATACGTGAGTATCTGGCCTACTTCCGAATAGACCGGCGCTGACTATTACAACACAGGATACATCTCGTCGACCTCCTAGACCTAGCGTCGCCACACCGCCCCCGGAGAGAGTCGTGCGCCGCACCGGCCATCGCAGTCGGTCTCGTAGGTACGAAGCTGATGAGCCTCCCATGTCTCAGACCGTCCCGCCACACCGAAGCCGAAGTGCGTCACAAGCACCATCATCATACCCGCTCGCGGACGATCAGACATGAGCGTCGGGGTTACAGCAGCAAGTCGATCAACCGAGCGTACTGTAGATTTTCGACCGTAGCGGCGGTAGGTGTGACCCGTGACCCTCACAACTGGGCCGGTCGTAGCGGCGAAGGGCCCAGTGACCCGTGACAGGCCGCCGCGAAGCGGCGGCGCGCCAGCAGATGGGCACCCCAAGGTGACCGCGCCGCAGGCCGGCAAAATTTCCCAGTTTATTCTGCCTGTCACCCACCGGCGGGGCCTCCTGTGACCCGTGACCACGACCTGCTAGCGGCGGATTTTGGGTCCCTGTGACCTGTGACCGCCGCTACGGTCGAAAATCTACAGTATTGACGAAGTGTGATCAGTGCCCTAGGCAGCAGCAGCATGATGATGTATCGCTCTGCCCATACATATTAAATCTCGATGCCTGAATGCAAAATTAGGAGTGGTTTACAGCTAGCCAATCACATACAAATAAGTCGTCCAGGCTGTCGTCGCTTCGGAAACGCCTAGGGCTCAGCCCTTGCAAATGAGTATGACGAGGGTGTCTGCGAGGTACTACGGCTGCGCCGAGGATATGCGCGCTGTGGAATATCCACAGGTCCAGCTTCGAGGTCAACGCTCTGTGAACGGCCCTGCTGCCTCATCAGACTCCCATGGTTCTCCGTCGACCAAGCCGCATGCACACTTTGCGATGCGACGCTGGCGGAATCGCTCGGTGCATCTCCGACGATCTACGCCGAGCCACGGTCAGAGCGCGAACATGTGACTCTTGAAAAATAAGTACTTACGATCTCAGCGGGAATCGCGGGAAAAGCTGCCTGCCTGCTGTGGCTGTTATGCTGGCTGGCGCCGACAAATGGCGCGCCGACGGCGATCCCGCTGGAGCGCGATAGCACAAGGCTCGGTGGTGTGCTTGACGTGCGTGTGCTCGCCAGACGCTGCGCCGGTGTCACATATACAGTCGCTGCGGCCTGGGGAGCGAGAGGCGCTTGATGCGCACCGATCGACCGTGGCGCTGGATGTTCGCCCGGAGGAAGCACTATGTGAATGCTACTACCGGCAGACGAGTCGATCGGACCGGGTATTGGTATGGCTAGAGATGAGGCAGAATGAATGGAGATTGATGGGACGGAACCGATGGTTTGGGCTGAAGAAGCCACGGCAGCAGGTATGTTGCCCGTCAGCGGTGGCGCAGATGGCATGAATAGAGGCGGAGGAACGTTCATGTGAGCCGCGCGTGAGAGAGGGCCAATGGATGTCGAAGTCGAGGCGGATGGAGGCACCGATACTTGGACTGGGAGCACCCGCGTTGGTCTACTCGGGGCTTGCACGCTGAGGCGAGTCGACACGGCCGTAAGCGATTGACGAGAGGAGAAGCTCATGGCTATTTGACGAGAGGGGAGTGGGGCCGCGCTGGCTGTGCTGCGACGAGTATTATAAGATACGCGATCCGGACTTGAGACGTAGCTGTTTTCTATGGTGACTGGGGGGCTCCGGCTTCTGTTGCGAGAATGGCGAGCGCGCTCCGCCTGACTTGAGCTGGATAACTGGGGAGCAAAGGCTCTGCCACGGGATGCTGTAGCAGTAGAGTCCCTGAGGTTTCTCTCCCTCGCGGTTCCTGACGCGCTATTGCCCCTACCGCGTGGGCGATTGGTGTACGTTGCATCATTCTCTTCGCCGCTAGCCGAAACAGCGCGACTCGCACGGTGAGGGCGATTGGTCTGTGCAGGGCTCCCGGCGTGGTCCGAGGCAGGGCTGGGGCCACCATCGTTACCAGGAGGCTGTACGAAGGGGCCTAGGATGTCCCTCGTGCCAATCTCTTGAGTCGGAGACAGATCTCGAGGTCGACGCGACGCGGCGAACAATCGTCTGCCATAACCGAGAATTCCCTCGTCTGGCTCGTCTGGTTCGGTCGGCAGCTTTGCGGCTTTCTCTACGATTTGCTCCAAAACGTGAACAAGCTGCTCGGGGGCCTCATGGTCCGCGTTGTGAAGCCCTTCAAGAGCGCGGTGCGCTAGTGCGGGAATCGTGCCTTCAGACTGTGCGGAGTCACCGGGCGAGGGTCCAGACCTGTACAGACGTTTTTCGCTCGCGGTCTTCTCCAGAATAGGCACCAACTCTCCCCAATCAGCGGCGGGATCTTCTCGTCCGAAGACGCGAGGTACGTCCGGGCGCGCGAGCACGAGGCAGAGCTTGACAAACTCTTCAGTTTGGAGATGGTCGCCTCCGCCAGAAGACTCGGCCGCTGCTCGAGCGCAGCGAAGCAGGAACCTCCACAGATCGAGCATGAGCGGCTTCATGTCGGACGACGAGAGCTCCCTGCTATCTGTCCGATGTATACCAGCCCATAAGCTCTCGTGTCGACGGGGAGCGAGTGATTTGTGGAAATATGCCGAGTAGAGCTTGAGCGCGCTTTCTATCAGCTCACGCGACGTTCCAACGACGACCCCGAGGTAGTCTGCGACCCCGAAGTACTCAAGAGGAAATTCCGGATAAGTGGCCGCAGCGTCCTCGAGATCGGACCCATGGGTGGACGACTGGCTCAGCTGTTTTTCATGTTCGTGGACATCCATGACGGGCAGCGTAGTGCGGAGCATGTGCGCAAGCATCTGGATCGCCTCGATCGAGTGCCGGCTCCCTCCTTCATGTTCGCGCCAGGCATTCTCCAGAATGATCTGCATTATCACGACCTGGAGGCTAGTCAGAATGCGTTCTTGCCTGTTCGTCGTAGGCAGTCGTGTCCACCTCTTTTCTAGAGCTCTGGCTGGGGCTCCCGGATTTCTGTCGGGCGCCGTAATCGCTACCCAGATGACGTGGAGGACATCGCGCACAGGCCACTGCGCGATGGGCTTGCGGACGAGATGGAGCACCTTCGCAAGCATTGCGTCGTCGACTAGCAGCTGATGCACCTGCTCGGGGAACGGCCACTGAGAGCGGGAGAGCAGCACTGCTGCGGCGTTCGTCATCCAGGGATTATCGGCTTCCGAGGCGAACGTAACGACGACCGTGCTCTCCGGCATCTTCGACTTTAACGTCTCGCCCATGAGCTTGGCTAGGACCTCCCATGCACTCGCCGTGAGTATTTGCAGGTCGAGCAAGCCACGGACGGGTTCCTCGATGGCCGGAATCCACTTGTCCCTGTTCGCAGCGGTAATCCTGTGCCGAATGCAACCAAGCACGAACGCCATGACGAACTGAGGCTCGGTCCGAGTCTGTCGAAGGAGCTCGGCCATAGTCGAGAGCACGGGGCCGTCGTTGATGATTAGCTCGTCGACGGACAGAAGCAGCTCGTGCATCTGGTATGCCTTGTGCATGACGTCTTCTTCCTCGACCGTGTCTGTCTCATGGTCGGAGACGATGTACGCCACGAAGCGCTTAAGATAGGACAGTGCGCCGCCGACGAGCAGAAATGGTAGCAGGACCGTGCAAATAGGAAGCCAGAGCAGTCTTGATACCTGTTTCGCCCACCGAAGTAGACTGTAGAGGCCATCCATGAAGGCGCTGCCCACCCGGTAAGGTAGGCAGAAGATGTTGACCCAGACCCACCGCGCAGCACCAGCAGCCCCGTCTATCGCTGCGCGCCCCGGCTTCCACAGGTGCGACGTGACGTACCGCCTGCCGACGCGCAGCGCCGCCTTGAACAGCGTCACCTTGTACGGGCAGCGCGGCGACGCGAGCGGCGCGACGAGCGTCAGGAGCGCGAAGAACGCCCAGCCGGCGACGAGCGTGAACGTCGCGCGGCCGATCGTCTCGTTCGCGGCGGCCGTGTAGAAGCTGAGCCCGACGAAGAAGAGGCCGAGGGAGATGTGTAGGAGGAGCGGGAGCACGGCCGCGATCTCGAAGACCTTCCAGTGCCGGAGCCCCGGGAGGCGGTACTGGCGCGCGCGCAGCTGCTCCTCGGGCGAGATCCACTGCTCCATGGCCACGTACTCGATGAGCCACTGCTTCACAAGCATGCCGAAGGACGCGGTCGACAGGCTCACGATGAGGCTCGCGAACCAGAGGCCGTTCACGCGGAGCGCCCAGAGCGGAATCTCGAACGGCGGGTCGTTCGGGAACGGAGCCATGGGGCGCAGCACGCCGTCGACAAAGGAGTAGTTCTGGGCGAGTGACTGGCGCATGAGAAATACGAGCTCGTCGGTGTTGTCGGGCTGGAGGCTCGGGTAGGTCGCGACGAGGAACGTCGTCACTACGGCCGAGAACAGACCGGCCTACGTCGCAGGATGAGCGAACCATAGGCGACCAGTGTGGGCCGACACTCACGAATACGAGGAGTGTGTCGATATCTTCCTTGGTGTCGTCCACCTTCTGCGTGTCCGACGTCCTCACGGTCTGCACCATGGTCTGCCAGATGTTGGATGCATTCGTTTGAGTTGTGCCCGGGCCAGTCTGCGCGCACCTTGAGCATCTCGTACAGCACCAGATCGCCCATCGACGTACCTTCGCGTAGGCAGCACCGGCGTCCATATCTGGGGATCAAATGAGTGGGAGCGGGACGGCAACGGTTCGCGGAAATCGTTCGCTGAGCGGAATGCGGCAGAGTTGAACATCGCATTGAGATGACGAGCGGGATGAGATGCAGCGCTGCCGAAGGGGCCGTGCTTGTTGTTTCTGCATGACAGCCCGTGGGGAACGGTGGCCCAAAGAGTGCGGAGCGCACGCGAGTTGGAAAGGGTCCAGGTAAAAATACACGTTGCGCTATCAGCACTGCGACGACAGCGTATCCCCAAGTTCTCACGTCCCGAGAGTCTTGTGTTCTTCTGACCAGACCAAAAGAGCAGGATGCGCGCTTTGAAGTCTGCGTAAGAGTGCGATTGTACGAAACTTCGGTCTATTCACCGAAACAGCATAGTCGAGAGAGTCTTGTGCGCTGCCGCAGCCTCGCCGCCTGCTCCTCAGCCTGCGCAAGCCGCTACGTCGACCTCGCGCCCCCTCCTAAGCTCTCGCCCTCATTATCTGCACCAGAAGAAGCCCGTTTATTGGTGGCACTGAACCCTGATATGGGTACAGCAGCGACCTGAGAACGGCGACGAACGCAGTGCACAACATTCGCCCCCCTCCGCGCCACGCGTCTGTACCGTGACTGTCAGCGACCCACATGCGTCTAAGTATTTTCTTTTAGTACTCACAACTGCAGGCCCGGCATAGTCTCACAACGAACATGCCGCGCAAGCTATTGATGCGCAAGGACGAATCAGCCGCTCTTGCAGTTGACTCACGCTGCCCGGCGCGTCGGAGATGATGCAGGACGGGCATATCTAAGCCGTGCTGCCCTACAAGCGCTGTTTGATCCTTCAGAGCACCGACAGGAAAACTAGACATGGCGAGTTCAGCTAAGCGATACATATTGCACGAACAACGAGCGCACTTTTGGACCCCATGTACCGTCGCGATGCCTCCGAGTCGCGAGGGAGGAGCCTTGTGTCCGATTGGTACACGCTCGGGTTTTGAATCTTCGCTCCTCTTCGCCGTTTTACATCATCTTGTACATGGTAGCAGATGTCTGTTGGTAGAGTTGAAGGCTAGTCTCGGTAAGGGACGAAACGCGCGTGGTGCTCACCTCTGACTCGGCCCGTGACTACTACGGTCTCGTGTTCTCGCGTTTGATGACGCCTCAGAGCAACAACCTCATCTAAATGCTTCTGCAGTACGTCAAGCCCGCCCCTGAGTATATAGAGCAGAGTATGCTCACTGGTCTAACGTACCGAGTATCTCTAAGCGCAGGCTGCTCCGTCTTCCTTTCTCCTTGGGCGCAGACCTGAAGCGTTCTGCAATACAAAGAGAACTTCAGCGTCGGCAGCAGGAAATCATGAACGCTCATACACACGGACGTTCGTCCTATGTTCGTCAAGTCCTTCGAGCGTGACTCGCTAACGCAACGGAGCGTGCAGCGATATACGGCATCCGCAGACATGGCCGGAATTATGTAGCATATATGAATCATACGCGTAATAATCAGCAGGCACGAATAGGGTGGGTAGACAGTGAAAAGGAGTTGGGACGATGTAGAGGTCGAGGGCGGAGGCAAAGAGAGGCAAAGCGCGCGGCGCGCGAGCCATTCTGAGCCAGAAATTAGGTTAGGGTTTAGCACTCATATGCCGGTAGTAGCATCTTCATTTTAGCTCTCTCTGGCCAGCACTCTACTTTACGTTCAGTCGATTTTCATCGCGCAACCTCAACAAGTGGCGCGATGATAATATTCTGCAGCTCAGCAGCGGCTGCCCAGTACGCACACATCAACTGCACCAGGCGTCGCGCCGTTGGCACGCTCCGAAGCATCTTCGCCAGTGCGTCACTGGTCGATGTGAGCCAGCTGTACCATTCCACCATCGTGCAGATGCCTCTTCCTGCTATTTCTGCTGATACTGTGCGCTCTTTTCGGCTCGCATATCACCAGGCTTCTGGCCCGACGCTGTACATTGGCAGATCGTCCGGCTCTACTGGCGGCGTTCAATCAGAATATCTACACGTGCCAGTGGAGGATGATAGTGAACGCGGTGGCATTAGAAGGATGCGGACCCACTCGCAGCTTGAAGGCGTTGACCTCGACCTCGAGGCCGGGCTTGCGGGCCCTCTCCAGACCGTGCTTCCTCGGCGCAGTCGCAGTAGCTTGCAGGCACCCTCCTCATACCTGTATGGAAAGGCTGAGCCGTAGGCCTTGAAGGTCCTGGCCGCTCGGGACGCATCATGTCGCTTCGCTCTGCGGTAACTCGTCGAGCGTTGAGCAGACTCAGCTGCATTTGCGCTTCCGGTCTAACGCACGGCAAGGCTCCTAATAACATTGATCTGCGTACCGTCAAGCGTGGTTGTGCCGTCTCTGGCTCTAACCCTGGTATTTAATAGCCACACCGTAAGGTCTCGGACTATCAACACGGTGGGTGCATCTGTATAGTGTTCACGGGCTTGAGAAAGCGGCAGTGGCATATTCTCGCAGGGAGTCAAGATCGGCTGCTCCATGAAAGTTCTCTTTGTATCCGAGACAATGGTATCGTTCGATCACATCGATCTTGAGCTCGATATGTCAGAATTCGTGCACGCAAACCTCAGCGTGGGTATTGACCATGGGGAAAGGTCCAGACCTCAGGCCTCAAGTTTGAAGCTTGGAAGCACAGGTGACGTGGAGCACGCCCTGCCAAATCCTTTGCAAGCATTCGAAGTTCCACTTTCACGTCATATAAACACCTTGCCTCCAACACTCATTCCACCGCATACTGCTCACTTGAAATGAATAGGGACTCCATTGACACGGATGTAGGTCTTCGAGCTTGTCTAATACTGATCTCGATGCTTACGACGTGCAGAATAGTGCGCGCACTGCGCAGGCGACTATCCCCGGCCTCTGGGGAACCATGTTTCACGCTGTGACGAAGGTGGACAAGCAGAAAGTGGACGATGTCAAAGAGGATATAGATACACTATTGGTCTTTGTGAGCATCGATGGCATCGACGTTTTGTGGTGCCTTCACGTCACACAAATACAGGCCGGTCTATTCTCAGCCGTGGTCACGACATTTGTCGTCGCATCCTATCCTAATCTCCAGCCGGACAACACGGACGAAATCGTCTTTCTTCTGCGTCAGACTCTTGCGCAAAATTACACATTCGCGGACGGCGTTCTGCGCCCCATGTCTCCCTTCCCCGACGATCCTCCATTCGAGGTCCCTCTGTGGGCGCTCCGGGTCAACGCCCTCTGGTTCGCGAGTCTCATCGTGAGCCTATCCACGGCGTCCTTTGGTATGCTCGTCAAGCAGTGGCTGATCGAATACCTTGCCATGGAGCAGTGGAGCTCACCTCAGGAGCAGCTCCGTGCTCGCCATTATCGCAATCCCGGTCTCCATCATTGGAAAGTCTTCGAGATCGCTGGCATCCTTCCCCTCTTCCTCCACATATCCCTTGGACTCTTCTTCGTCGGCCTGGGCTTCTACACTGCCGCCGCGAACGAGACCGTCGGCCGATCGACGTACATCCTTGTCTCCGGATGGGCGTTCTCTGCTCTCTTGACTGTTTTTGCGCCGCTAGCCTCTCCTCGCTGTCCATACAAACTGGCGTCTGTCAAGGCAGCCATGCGCATCGGAAGGCGATACATCACCTCGCATTTTTGGAAGCCAGGACGTGCTATGATAGATGGCGCAGCTATTGCGGCACGGTGGTTTTGGAAAGACATCATCGGCCTGCCCTATAAGCTGGGCAGCGCTTTCATGAATCGCCTCAGCAATCTGCGTCAAGCCGCCAAGGAAATCTCTCGCATTCTGTGGCTTTCCCTCTGTGTACTCTCCCTTCCACTTCTACTTCTACAGGGCACGATGTCCTGTCTCCTACGGCTCGCAGTCTACATGACTTCCGACCATGGCACAGATGTGCTTGAAGAAGAGGACATTATGCGAATGCCGTATCAGATACACGAGTTGCTTTTAATTGCCGATGAAGTGCTCATCGATGACAGCGAAATACTCGAAGGAATGGCTGAATTGCTTCAAAGAAGTGGCATTGACCCCCGATTCATCACCGCATTTTCTCTAGGCTGTATTCGAAACAGGATGAGCATCGCATCAAACCGAGACAGGTGGATCCCTGGCATTCAAAGCCCCATCCGGGGTCTGCTCGACCTTCGGGTTTTATCTGATAGCGCATGGTCCATCCTGGCCAAGCTCATGGGCGAGATATTGAAGACCGAGATGTTGAAGAGTACCTTGGAGGGCGCAGCGTTCACTACTGGTCCCCGTGCTGATGATCACTGGATGACGAATGCCGCGGCAGTTTTGCTCTCCAATTCCCAGTGGCCTTTCCCCGAACATGTCCACCAGCTTCTGACGGACGATGCATCGCTTGCAAAGGTGCTTCAGCTCGTCAGGAACCTGCTCACGGAGTGGCCTATGCGTGATGTTCTTCACGTTGTCTGGATCGCCGTCACAGCGTCGGATAGGAAGCCGGGTGTCCCAGCGAGAAGGCTGGAAAAGAAGTGGACGCGGCTGCCGACAGCCAACAAACAGGAGCACACTCTCACCCATCTACAGGTTGTAGTGGTGCAGATTATACTGGAAAACGTTTGGCGCAATGCCGAAGGAAGAATAAAGGACACCATCGAGGCAATTTCAATGCTCTGTCACATTCTCGGAGCTTCGCTACCTGTCAGAAATATATGGCGCGAGCATGGAATGCAGCAAAGCCAATCATCCCTAGGCCTCAGCGAGCCAGACTTTGAGGACAATTCTTCTCAGCTCACAGAATACTTCGGCATCGCAGACTATCTTGTGGTTATTGTTGGCGCGTCTCGCAAGCTGCTAGAAAGTGCGCTCATGCTGTACTCGTCTTACTTCTACCAATCCCTTCCTCGAGTTGATGATTACCACGAGAGCTTATGGGCTGATATCCACCAGACCTCGGATATCGAAGACCTATGGTGGGAAGACACAGCTCGGAGGGCGATCATGCTCGACCTATGGAGATTTTTGCTCAAATGTGCGCGGATAGCGTCCGAATCCCATGACGGAAGCGACTATCTCCAGACCGACGAGTTCATTAAGCTCTGCCTCGCGCTTGCACAGCCGAACGTACCCCGCGTCTTTGGAAGACCCAACCCTGCCGACGATTGGGAGGAGCTGGTACCTGTTCTAAGTCGGACCGCGGAGGTATTAGGGGCCGAGTACGGAGGTGCCGCGGTGTCTCTCAATCCTCTAGCGGCGCAGCATGGAGCGACTATTCCTGCACTCGCGCGTCACGCCCTTGAGCGGTTGAAGGTCCCAGGTTCCGAGGCCCCCGAGCAGCTTATTCAGGTCCTCGAGCGACTTACCATGAAGCCACCGACCCGAGCAGACGAGCAAGGCAGGCCTATTGTTATAAGACGTGGGCAGCAGTTGTTGACGACCCACCGATCTCGAGATCAGGTGCTGGAAATTTCTCCAAGAGAGGTCGCTAGCCCCTTGGAACAATCTCCTCACCGCAACGGCGATTCCGATCCTGTCTCCGACCAAGTCAGGAGCCCCACGGGCACTTACCAGTCTCACCACGCAAGCCGTGGTCCTACGTCTCCCAACGAAGAGACCGACTCCAGCTGGGCGGTACGCCCAGGTGGTAGGAGTACTCGCTCAGCGGAAGTTTCGAGGCAAATAAATTCCAGTCACCCTACTGCTGCAGCACACCGTGGCAGGGACCCTACTCCCCATGTCTCGAGTGAAAGTCGGACGGAGCGCGCAAGTCGACGCCCTCAGGACCAGAGCAGAAGCCCGTCCTCTGCCATCGAAGGCAGCTATTCCTCGAGCCATGGTGTAGTCCAAAATGCTCGTCGCACCGCATCCAGACTGGCAAGCACCGACGCCGTGCTTCCCGCTCCGTCTATAGCAGCTGAGCGTTCTTCCCGAGAAGCACACACGACCTCCGCAACTAGCTCCGGCTTGCAAGCCCTAGCAGGGACAGTACGCATGCCTCCGGTACAGGTCTCGATGCCTTCGCGCCAGGGGCCACCGGGCACGCGTACGTCGAGTGCGCCGCCGACTGCCGCGCAGTCGCGCTCCAGCAGCATCGCCACCGGCGCGCCGTTCGTCGGTGCACGCCAGCACACGAGCGGCAGGGAACGAACAGCTCTTCCCGCGGGGTCCTCTGAACCCGTACGTCGTTCTCCTCTGCAGGACGTTTGCGCTCTAACTCCTCTATTCAGACTGCTCGCAATACACGGAGCGGCTCAGCCGGAGACGCAGCACCAAACATACGGAGACATCGGCCGGCGGGAGACCACGGAAACGCGGGGAGAGTGCAGGGTCGCTCG
The DNA here is from genome assembly GCA_019973155.2 of Phanerochaete sordida. Classification (NCBI taxonomy): domain Eukaryota; kingdom Fungi; phylum Basidiomycota; class Agaricomycetes; order Polyporales; family Phanerochaetaceae; genus Phanerochaete; species Phanerochaete sordida. The sequence goes on from BPQB01000048.1 coordinate 222,630, forward strand.
CAAAGCGTTGACCTCGAAGCGGGGCGCATGAACGTTTCGCGCCGCACACATCCGCATCGCAGCCGAAGCACCTCGCATGCCCCCTCGGCGCATGCGAGTGCCAGGGCTGAGTCCTAAGAGGTCTTGCAAATCCGAGTTGCCTGGGGAGCTATATATACGACAGACCTATGTACGTCAGTAAGTCGACGTTCATGTTATTTACGCATTCAAAGGACGATTGAACACTTACAAGAAGGCATTACGTAGATTTGTATTATGTTTTTGCGTTGTCCTGTTCTAGCTTCCTGTATTTCGGGATGTAATGAGCAGAAGGCTCTCGCCAACTAGCTTGTCGCACCTGCCAGACTTGAGCTGTCTAGCAGTGCCGACGTGAGTCCGCCGCTGCTCCAAGTGGTGCTGGAGAGGGCCAGACTCGATTTCGAGGGGTAGTCGAGGTCATGCATGGTCGTGCGCATGTTCTCAGAATGTCGCCCGCACGCGCAGTCATCGTCGCAGAATGCGATCCAGATGCCGTGCCTGACATGCGGGGCTGATGCGCTGATGCGCCGCCTGCTCAATCTGGCCAACGCGCGCTCCGACGTTGTTTCCGCACCGTCATGTACGTCCAATGCATGATTGCCTCGCACCTCGAACTCATCGACGACCTCCAACGACCGCTGATTCTATCCCGTAAAAACCAAATTGCCGTAAATACCCCAACCAACTCGTATACCCGAGACCCCACTCAGACTTCGTACCAGCTCATTCTACATGACGACAAGCTATGGCCCTATATCATCGTTCGGAATATCGCCGACTCGAGGCACGATATCACTAGGACAGACCGCACTGCGCACGATGAGGAGCGTAATGTTGTCGAGGACGGCAACAGGGCGAACGGCGACCTGGGGAAGTCGAGACTAGTCGAGGATGATCCTCTGGGTTGCAGGTGCGTGGTATCTTCTGGCAGTGGGTCATCTTAGCTGACCGTTGAGCACGCTAGTCTCCCGTAGAATGGTACATGGCCCTTCTTTCTAGACGATATCCGGTGGCACTCCGTCTCCTGGAGCCGCAAGGTCAATATGCCAGCCGAAGAGCAGTGGCCTGTGACTTTCTGGAAGCCGGTCGGTACTAACAAGACCTGCTACTTCACGTCAGGTGCGTCGTGCTCTCTGCTTTCCACAGCGGTCTCCCGAACAGGATGTATAGCTATTCGTACGACCTGCCCTCCGCCCTGCAACACAACCTCGTCCGAACATTTGCCACACGTTCGACCGCTTCGCGTAGAACTGCCACATAATGTTCCTTGTTTTAGGACGCGCCAATATCGGACAGTGAGAACCAGCGCGACGCACACCTCAAGTCTCAGCGGATTCTGCGCTCCGCACCCGAGCATCTCGACTAGGTCCGTACGTACCGTCTGCCAAGGCGTGCCGCACTTATGCTCACTGCTACGCGCAGACTTGACATTGCTCGAACGCGTGGTCTTCATCATGCTCATCGCCCGACCCTCAGAACATCACGCGGGCGCACGGCACTTGAAGCACGGGCTGAACTCTGAGGTGCGCCCCAGCTTCTCATCAGGTCGCATCCGGGCTGACACTCAGATCGGGTAAACTCGCAAACACAGTCGACACCGAGCAGCCCGTATCCGAGACTCCTCACCACCCTATTCTACTACCCTTCTCTACAATCGCCTGCGGGTGCTGAGGACCAGAGCGTGTGGGCGACACGTCCGAGCCCTTAATTTAAGAGTTCTACCCAGGTGCGTGTCGGATCTGCTGGAAGCAGGCTCAAATGTGCTCACCGTAGACTCAGTAACGTGGTAGCATACCTACCTACTGGACACAGGAGACCAATGCCGTGGAACGTAAGCCGCCAATCGAGAGTACGTCCGTCGTCGCCGCTCAAAGTCCCTGTACTGACGATCCGCAGTCCGCGCTATGAACCCATTCTATACCGCTGCATCGAAGCACTTCGACGCCCGCTTCGCGCGGTACGGCGCGCCCATCACGATCTTAGACCTCATAAGCAAATGTACGCCGCAGCCGCGCCCACGCGTACAAGCAGAAGACGCAGGACGCCAGCGGCTACCTCGAGGTGGGCCGCCCGCCCGTCCGACGTGTCATGACGCTTCGTGCTCACCGCGCCCGCAGGACATCGCAGAGGAGAGCATCACGATGACGGGCTCCTTTCACACTGGCGTCGAGTCGTCCAGCCACTTCGAGCGGGCCGAGATCGAATATGAGTGCGTCCCCTGCCCACCCGCGGGGCTCGCCGCTGCCCGGGCGTTCTGCCTGCGGACAGGACGACGGGCACGTTCGTTCCGTGGCGCGCCCGCATTCCGCTGCAGAACGGTTTCTGCCACACGAACTGTGCCGCCTGCGTAGACCGCATGAACGCAGGGCAGTTCGGGAAGCGCTCTCCGTTGAGCCGAAGCGCGATCTTCCAGCAGTTTTCAAGGTGTTTCCGCGCAGCGACAAAGACGCTTCCCTACCACCTCCTCCCTCGTAGCGTTACCGCACGCCTGCGTTGTCGTCATCCGGCTCGCGTTTCGCGAGGCTGCTCCGACTGGCCGCAGGACCGTCGAATAGTGCAATCACGTTTGTACCGGCCTATACCACTTATGTCAATCATTCTCGCTCGCGCATCTCCTTCTGCCAACCATGACTTTCCTTGCTGGCTGCTCGGATGCTCGGATACAAAACCTCGAGAATCGCTGGACCCTTAGAACGTGAGAGCCCAGGTTCTGTCCGGGTGCCATTGAGCTACCGAATGCGCGGCGCAGATTCCCACCTAGAACCCTTTATGTGATCCGCCCACTCTCTTTGAGGCGCACTTCCCACGAAGTACCTCGCAGAAGCAAGCAGCACGATCACGTCGGCAGCGCTTTTCCTTGCTCCGCATGCTACTGTTAGCCGCCCTGAAGTCGGTCACGCCACAGTGCGCATCGTGCAGTGGCCTCAAACGTCGTCTGAACCCCACAAAAACTGAGATACGTAGTCGCAGGTATATCTTTAGGGTGTACAAATTTTATTGGAATAAAATATGATCTACAACGAGCAGCACAAACACAGCTCTGTGGTGAGTGCCCAAACATGGCTGGACATAGAACTCGGTCACCCAGCCTGTGTTCGTAGTCCGAGGGGTATGTCCCCACCTTAAGTAGCGGGATGGTAAAATAGCATGTCTGACATGTACAGTGCCGCATGAGAAGAGATACATGCGCAAAGCAAGTCCTCCAGCACATGTTTTGCAGCCAGTGTCTCAATGTGGGCGCCTATGGCCAGTCAGGGCAATGTATATTATCTCGAGTAGCTCTACTGGCACTCAATACTATTTTAGCAGCGTCATAATATAGCTAATATCATATAGATACATAATGTCTGCTACCGAGACCTACATGCAAACGGTCGACGCAGAATGAGCGAGTGACCGAGATCCCTGGGTGACCGAGTAGTGGGCGGCTAACAGTACCGACTGGTCCACCGAGACGCCAGGCCTACTAGAGTTTGCCTCAGGGCATTTCGCGTTTGCTCGAGTTGACGGTCGGGTCGCTCCCACCCCCTCAAACCCTCAACATGAACGCAGAAACCAAGGTACGGCCGTAGCTCGCACTACATAATATACATGACTAACGGTGCGCACAGAACGATGGCAGCGGGCCCGAGACAAATGCATCCAATATCTGGCAGAGAATGGTGAAGACCGTGAGGGACGTGGACAAGCAGAAAGTAACTGACACGAAAGAAGACCTAGACACGTTATTGGTATTTGTGAGTACCCAACTCAATCAACGTTCTGCCCGGCTTCTCACCCATGTACCACAGGCTGGTCTGTTCTCGGCCGTGGTCACGACGTTTGTGGTAGCAACCTACCCTAGTCTCCAGCAAGACAATACCGACGAGCTGGTATTCCTCATGCGCCAGTCGCTCGCACAAAACTACACATTCACCGACGGCGTTCTTCGTCCCACGACGCCCTTCCCGAACGACATGCCGTTCGAGGTCCCGCTCTGGGCGCTCCGCGTGAACGCTCTCTGGTTCGCGAGCCTCATCATCAGCCTTTCCACTGCGTCCTTCGGCATGCTCGTCAAGCAGTGGCTGACCGAGTACGTCGCCATGGAGCAGTGGATCTCGCCCGAGGAGCAGCTTCGGGCCCGTCAGCACCGCCATCCAGGACTCCGGCATTGGAAAGTCTTCGAGATCGCCGCGCTGCTCCCCTTGCTTCTCCATATCTCCCTCGGCCTGTTCTTCGTCGGGCTGAGCTTCTACACTGCCGCTGCGAACGAGACTATCGGCCGATCTACGTTCACGCTCGTCGCCGGGTGGGCATTCTTCGCTCTGCTGACCCTCATCGCACCACTCGCCTCCCCACGCTGCCCGTACAAGATCACGCTCTTCACATCTGCTTCGCGCGTTGGGAGGCGGTACGTCACCTCACACTTCTGGGTACCAGGCCGTGCGGCAATAAACGGGACCGCCGACGCCTCACGATGGGTTTGGATCAACGTTATCTGCTTGCCTTTCCGGCTGGCCAGCACCTTCATGACGAGTCTCCGGAACGTGCTCGATGCCGCACGCCGAATCTCCGTACTCGTCTGGGTACCGCTTTACGCTCTCTCTCTACCATTCCTGCTTGTCCAGCGTACGATGTCGTACATCAGGCAGTTCATATCGTTTGTCACCTCCGACCACAAGACAGACACGCTCGAAGAAGGCGACGTCGTGCGAGGACCATTTGAGACCCACGAACTGCTCCTGTCCGTCGACGAGCTGCTCATCAGCGATGGGGATGTCCTCTCCACCATGGCCGAACTTCTACGACAGACTCGGACTGACCCCCAGTACATCACGGCGTTCGTGTTAGGCTGCATCAGACACAGGATCGCACCTGCGGACAGGGACCAGTGGATCCCGACCGTCAAAAAACCCGTCCAGGGCTTGCTTGATCTGCGGATACTCTCTGCAAGTGCGTGGGACGTCCTGTCCAAGCTCTTGGGCGAGATATTGAAGCCGAAGATGTCGGGAACGTCGGACAGCGAAGTCATCTCCACTGCTGATTCCGATGGCGATAGTCTCTGGGAGATGAACGCTGCAGCTGTGCTGCTGTCGCACTCTCTGCTGCCTTTTCCAGCGCCGGTCGAGAAGCTGATGATGGAGGGGACAATGCTCGCGAAAATGCTCCAACTCATCAGAACGCTCGTCGTGCGCTGGCCTTTGCGCGACGTTCTTCACATCGTCTGGATCGCTATGACAGCGTCGGAGAGGAGGCCAGGAACCACGGCCACCGTGACAAGCCTCGAAAGGAAATGGACTCGGCTACCAGCGAGAAGCAGACGGGAATCTGGCGTTCTCACAGATCTTCAGGTGGTTGTGGTACAAATCATGTTGGAAAACGCCTGGCGCGAGCATGCAAGAAACAAAGACTTTACCGAGGCGATCCAGATTATCGCTCACATACTCGGAACGTCGCTGCCCGTTGAAGATCTCGAGGAGTATGGGAAACAGATGAGCCAGTCATCCACCCACGGATCGAATCTTGACTACGCTTCCGGCACTCAACCCATCCTTGCCCCAAAATACTACGGTATTGCTGACTACCTTGAGGTCGTCGTTGGAAACTCCTCAGAGCTGATCGCAAGCGCGCTCAAGTTCTACTCGGCGTATGTCAACAGGTCACTCATTCCCCACCGCTACGAAGACCTATGGGCCGGAATACATCGGACAAACAGCAAGGACCTATCATCAACAGACATGAAGCCGATCATTCTCGACCTCTGGAGATTTCTCCTGTGCTGCGCTAGAGCAGCGTCAAAGTCTCCGGGTGGAGGCGAACATCTTCAAACCGACGAGTTTGTCAAGCTCATCCTCGTGCTTGCACGCCCACATGTTCCCCGTGCCTTCGGCAGAACAGATCCCGCCGGTGATTGGGGCAAATTGGTGCCTATCCTTGACAGGGCCGCAAGAGAACAACGACTATACAGGCCTCGCGAATCGTTCGATCCCTCCGCACAGCTTCAAAGCACTATACCCGCGCTCGCGCAGCACGCGCTCGTTAGGCTGCGGAGCGTGGAGAAGCCTGATGTCCCCGAGCAACTTGTTCGCGTTCTCGAGCGGTTTGTAGAAAAAGCCGCCAAGCCCGAGCAAGACGACGGGATCCTTGGGCGATTCTTCCGCCGACCTCGGGATACGTCTAGAGACGTCACCACCAGCCGGGGAGTTACGCTAAGCCCCTTGGTACAATCCCCTCGCCCCGCTGGCAGCCCCGCCCCTGCCTCGGACCAGCCCGCAAGCCCTGCACGCACCAATCACTCTCGCCATGGGAGCCGCGCTCCCTCGACTAGCGGTGAGAAGAACGGCTACGCGTACACGGAGCGCCCACGCGGTAGAAGGAATAGCGCAGCAGGGATCGCGAGAGAGAAGAGCTCCGTGCACTCTATCGCTACACCATCCCGCGGCAGGGACCCTACTCCCTATGTCTCCAGCGACAGCCGAGCGGAGCCCACACGCCATATGCACAACAGAGGAGAGAGCCCCGCAGTTGCCGTCGAAGGCAGCCATCCGCCGAACCATGATCCGGTTCAGGATGCTCGTCGCAACGCAGCCAACGCGGTCGCGCCCTCGTCTCGGCCAGTACCTCTTAGCTTCTCGTCTCGTCAGTCGTTCACGGCGGCGTCGACGCGCCTCAGTTTGCAAGCCCCGGTGCCACGGCCAACACGAGTGCTCGCGGTGCAAGTTGCACCGCCGGCATCCGCCTCGACCTCGACATCCATTGGCTCTCTGTCACGGGCGGGTAACATGAACGTCCCACCACTTCTTCTCTTCCCCTCTGCACGACCTCTAATAAGCCATGCTCCTGCTGCCGCAGCATCCTCCACCCGAACCGTCCCAGCGATCACAATCCATGCCGCATCCTCTGCAGCCGGCCCAATGTCTGCCACTACTGACTCGTCTGTCAGCGGGAGCATCCTCGTTCCTCCTCCTCCGGGCGAGCAATCTACTTCACGACCGATCAATTTGCGTCCTGCAGCTCCTGCACCACGCACGCCGGCGGTCGTCCCCTCAGCTCCGCAGCAGCTGCCGAGCATGCGTCCGCAGCCTGCACACCTCGCTGGAATAGCTGGTACGAGCCAGCATACCAGCGGCAGCACAGCACAGACCCCTCTCCCCGCCATACCTGCTGAGATTGTACGTTCTTCTCTACTCGCATATTACCATACATCTGACACCGCTCTGCGTAGGTCGTTCATGGCGCAACGAGGAGTGAGTCCACTAGCTTCCAATCAGCGACTCCGCACGCGCCCGCGCCAGGGCAGAATTACCATGAAGGCAGGCGACAGCCCGTCCGCTCGCAGAGTGTCGACCTCGACCTTGAGGCTGGGCCCGTGGACGTTCCTCAGCGCGCGCAACCCCTACGCACACGCAGCAGCTCGCAGGCCCCTTCTTCGTACTCGTATTCCAGGGCTGAGCCCTAGTATGCACCGACCCTAATCGCTTGGGAAGCGGGATACGACGGGTTTGGGTTTGCGCGAGCCGTACTACTAGGTGCCCGCTCATCCTGGGTTCGTAGTGCCGTACGTCTGAAGGACTGCACAAGGCTTTTACTTGTATCTCCCGTGCTGTCCTTGTGTCAGCCTCCGCATAACATGATCTTATGTCAATCACGAGCGTTCGGGAGGACAGCTTAGCAGTCTAGCAGCGTCAGAGAATCGCCGGTGCTCACAGCGGTGCTATCTACCACAGGTCTCGATGGCGAGTCGTTCTCGAGGAAGTATTGCCAGTAAGTATGTCAGCGTTACTGAAAATATGGTGCAGCGGCTCGGGGTCGAACGTCCACGTCGACCCTGACGCAGCGCCTTCAATAGACGCGCTCGTGTGCCGACTCCCTCGGGCGAGCACTTCGGATCCGAGGCTGTCTCGACACTTGCTCGACGCCGTCATTCAAATATTCACGCCCATGCTGGCCTCGCACATCGACGACACCCTTCGGACGCTAGTGCAATCTTGTGCAATCCGAATCCTCTGGTATGCCGTAGCCAACTTGTAAACCCGAGATCGCGCCTGGATTAGGTCTTGCAACAAATTCGTACCGGACGAGATGACCGCCATGCTCACGATGACCAAGGACGGCAACAGGGCGAACGGCTGGCTAGGAAAACGGAAGATGCTCCCGGGGATTGCAGGTGCGTGGTCTGTTCCCCATACCTCAACATCTCTGACCGGTGCCGAGCAGGCTTCAGCTTCATTCGGTCCACCGCGGAACGGTGCATGGTCCTCATGTCCAGACGATGTCCGTTCGCCCTCTCTCGCTCTCCAAAGCGATCTTGCGAACATAACATATAGCCACTTGTATGACACAACGTCCACTCTACAACCCAACATTACCCGCTCGAATGCTCGCCGGGCATCCAACGACCGCTTCGCGTGGACCTACCACACGATGTACCGCGCTTTCCAGGTTGCGTCCATGTAAGACAGCAGGAAGCGACCTGACTTGCACCTCAAGGCCTAGTGGATTGTGCTCCTCGTACATGGGCATGTCAACCGGGCTAGTACGTGTAGTCTGTCGAACCGTGCCGTACCTATCCTCACTGCTGTGCTCAGGCTCGACCGTGCTCGGACGCGACGATCCCGAACCTCATCAAGAAACGCAAACCGCAGCCGCGTGAGAACAAGCTGCTCGCGGAGTACACGAGCTGTCCGCGCTACGTAAACAGTTCCCGTCCGCGGGCAAGATGTTGGTGTACCGCGTGTGGGACCTGAGCCACGCGTCCCGGAAGACGACGCAGCCTGTTATCGGATACCTCGAGGTGGGTCGCGCGCGAGCCGCGCTACGACCCTCCGTGCTCATCGCGATTGTTCAGGACACTGTAGGGGAGAGCCTCATAACGACGGGCTTCTTCCACTCGAGCTTCACAGCCGTTTCGCCATTTCGTTTGAGATGAAACTGAATATGAGTACGTTCACTGCCCGTACGCTTCGCCCGCCTCCTGACCACGGACAGGCCAGCGAGCACGTTCGTCTCGTAGCGCGCCCGCCTGTTGCTGCAGCACGGTCACAGATTTTCCAGCGATTCTATGCGAGCTCGACGCTCGACGCGGGCGAGCAAGCGCAATTCAGCCTCTTTCTCGGCGGCGCCGCGCGGTGGATATATTCCCGACTCATCAAAGTGTCCCTCCCAACAGCGTGCAACCTCGCCGGTTGCGAGCGCGGGGTCCAGCAGTCCGTCCACGAGCGCGGAGACTTCTAGGTCGAGTACTACCGCCCGCTGCCGTCCACGAGCCTTCGCAAGCCCTTTGTGTATTCGACGAACAATACCATGCCGACGCCCACGGCAGTGCTGCGTCCCTCGCGGTATGTCTTCGCGCCCCTACATGAAAATGAGGATGCTGATTGGCTTCGCAGGCTCGTGGACGGCGCGCGGCGCTTGATCAGCTCGAGCTCTCCCGTGTTCAGGCGTGGCACGCGCTGCAGCCCAAGGCCTCGGAGAAGGAGCTCGAACCGGACCGCACCTCGACCGAGTACACGTTCGTCTCTGACGTCGTCGGCGGCAAGAGTTTCTGCTCGTCGCGTCCGACTTCGAAAAGTCGCTCGCGGGCGTGGCGTGAGTGCCGCGCGGCGCCGACTGCGAGGATGTGCGCTGGCTGCCTGTCGCTGTATTAGGTTTCATCTGGAATGGACAAAGTGGCAGTGGCACTTCCGGATGCGCTGCGGGTGACACCGCCAAGGACGGAGAACAGAACGAGAAGCGGCTGCGCATAGCTGCGCGTACGCGTGCGCACCGCACGTCGATGCGAGCAGTCGTTCTAGGTCGGCAGACGGTATGCTCGTGTTCGCGCGGAACGCTATATAGGCTCACGCCAGCGTATCGCCCGCAGCGCCAACCCTGCGCCAACCCCGCCGACTCTCCGTCATGTCGGACGTACTCATCGCGTGAGTCGCTAAAAATTGGTCTTTACATTATGATTAACTCAGCCTGGCAGTATCATGGGTGCCACAGGCACCGGTAAATCGACGGTCAGTGCGAGCTGTCTGTACGGTGGCCACAGTTTGCTGACACCGGCGTCCAGTTCGTGAATCTCGTCAGCGGCTCGCAGCTGCCTGTCGGGGAAGGCTTACGCTCGTGCACCACCGAAGTGCGGTCGTCCCAGCCTTTCGAGCTGCTCGGCCGCCAAGTAACCCTGATAGACACACCCGGCTTTGACGACACCTTGAAGACCGACACGGAGATCCTGAAGCTCATCGCATCGTACCTGGCCAACGCGTGAGTTCACCGAGCCGAAAAGCGGCGACTATGCAATTAACATCTTGTTTGCAGGTACCGCGAGAACAAGAAGCTGAGAGGCGTCATCTACATGCACCGCATCTCCGACTTCAGAGTTGGCGGCATCTCGCGCCGCAACTTCGGCATGTTCAGGTCGCTCTGCGGCGACAACACGCTCGCGAACGTCGTCGTCGTCACGAACATGTGGTCCGAGGTCAGCGCCGAGAAGGGCGCCGCGCGCGAATGTGAGCTCGCGACGGACGCCGCGCTCTTCAAGCCCGTGCTTGACAAGGGCGCGGCGCTGCTCCGCCACGAGAACACGTTCGCGTCCGCGCAGGCGATCTTGGGACGGCTCGTCGCGAATGTCCCACTCCCACTGCAGATCCAGCGCGAGCTCGTCGAGGAACACAAGGCGCTCGAGCAGACGGCGGCGAACGAGGAACTGAAGACGCAGGAGATACTTGAGGCGCAGCGCCGCCACGAGGAGGAGCTGCAGCGCCAGCGTGAGGCGGCGGAAGCCGCACAGCGGGCGCTGGAAGAGCAGAGGGCGCGAGACCTCGCGGAGGCGCAGCGGCAGAGGGAGATACAGGAAGCACAGGCTCGGGCGGAGCGCGAGCGCGTCCAGAGGGAGCTCGAGGAGGCCCGCAGGCAGGAGGAGGAGAGGCTGCGGCAGGTGCAGCTCGCGCTCGAGCAGGAGGCTGCTGCCCGCGCGGCCGAGGAAGAGCGTCTGCGGCAGGTCAGGGAACAGCAGGCGCGAGAGGCTGAGGAGCAGGAGGAGGCCAGGAGGCGACACCAGGCAGAAATGGAGAGGATTGAAAGGGAGCGCTCAGATGGCGACTGCAGGATTTTCTAACCTCTGAACCCCGTCCCTGCCAAGTATTACCCGCGGATGTTGCCAAACTCCTTGACGATACTGTCCTAGACCGAGAGAAATCTATACAGCGCGATGGCAATCAACAACATGCCCACACAGCGATAGACTGTGGAGTCTCACCTTCTTCTCGCGCACGACCCAGTTCTCCGGCGTCGACACGCGCCGCAGATGATCCCGAAACGCCTCAGCGTGTAAGTGTGCCGACGGAGGCAGCGATAGGACGTGTGGGGTGTCGAGGCTTACCGGCACCGGCAGCTGCGCGATCAGCATGGCCTGCAAAGACATGCGCTTCGCGTTGGAAGAGCTCGCGCTTGTATGACACAACCACGCTTTTCAGCGCGGGCAGCTGTGCCCACTGCGCACCGAGCATGCTCCACGGGAGCTTCGACACCGTCCAGCACTTCCAATACATTGAAACCTGGAGTCGTAGGGTGTTGATGGTCATACGGTGCGCGGTGAAGGGCGCGTAGGACGAGTCGACGCGCTGTGTGGCGGGGCAGACGGAGAATGAAAGCCCGTGCGCTGGGGTTCCTGCTTCGATAGTCACCAAGGGGTGTACTGTCGACGTCGTCAGCCGGCATGCATTGTCCGGATGAAGCAGGTTCCCGACGTACCAGGCGTGCGGTTGACGACGCAGACCACGTATTCCTTCAAGTGCGGCAGGGCCCAATGGCGCGGCGCATGCTTGATGTCCGTATCGAACATGAGCTCTGTGGTGCGAGCTATGGCCGTGATTTCCGTTGGGACGACATCGGCCATATCAAAGCGTAGCGGCGAGCGGTACTCGACCGCAGCCATGGTCGCGACCCAACTCAGCGGCCAGACCTGGCTGACCTGCGATGCGCGTACGCTCCGGACATGGGGCAGCAGCGGTAGTCGCGCAGGAAGTTCTGCTGGATCTAGAGCCCCGCTCCAGGTCACGGCCACGAGTGTAATGTCGACGAGAGTCGGGCAGCTGGCGAGCAGCCGCAGGAGTATGCAGAACGAGGGGAAGTGAAGGCTGGCGAGAGATATGACGGACAAATCACGGATGTGGGAGAGAGGCCCTCGAAGAGAAATTGCTGAAGCGAATACCGATGGACGGGTGCATGAGGGTTCTGGGTCCTCAGCCGGAGCTAGGTGGAGGGTCTTGAGGCGACGGAGCCGACGAATAATCTGCTCTGCTGCGTGCGATCGCAGCGTACAGAGCGTTCCGGCAAAGGTGATATATTCGACATGTTCCGCAAGCCATCCGGAAGTCGACGAGCGCAGGACACTGCTGAGGAAGGTGGTATCGCCGTCGGTGTCGAGGTGTAATGAGCGAAACAACGCAGGGCGGCAAAAGCGCGCCCAGCCGTGGCACACCAGCGAGAGCTGAGACCACGCAGCCTTCGTCGAGGTCTCCTGCTCGACGCAGTCGGAGAGCACATTCATGATGTCGAGTGGTAGGCGCGACCACGTCTCTGGTCGCAGATCCGCCGCTGCAATAGGTGACACGGTGCCGTCCTGTGGATACAACGAGGTAAGCGGGAGACTCTGCGCAATGCTTCCAGCAACACACCAGGTCCGCGACCGTATGGGCGGGCTGTCTGAATGTTAGCGAAAGGATATGGGTCCTGAACGTGTTCATGGTGGTCGGTTATGGGCGAGACAGTCCAGCAAGGCCCCGCTAAAATGCATGTGAGAATGCCAATATTGAACACAGCCTACACTGCCACCTCGTGCGAGCTCGGGCTCGACAGAACCTTCACAGCCAAGATGTACAGGCAGTGCAGGCGCCTCCCATGCACAGCCCACACGCGAAATCGTGCGAACTGTGGACAAGTCTGTGCTCGATAGGGCCTGCAAGGATAGGTGAGCAACGGGTGCACAGAGATTCTCAACATCGGCATTTAACGTGAAGCTCGGTACCGGACATCGACGCTGCGAACGTATCCAAGCCAAGTTCCAACAAAGTATGCTTCTATTGATTATAACGGCGTACGACCCGCCACACCGCCTGGCTCGTCTATATTCCGACGCCGAACACAGCACCCACCGACCACCTTCGTCACACCCGCCGACCGCCCCGTCCGCGTCCGCACCCGAACCCACCCTCCGCCCCGCCCACCATGAGCCTGCGCACCCGCCACCCGCGCACGGCCCACAGAGCTCATGTTATTGCGCCGGGTCGCTCGGGAAGCGCACGGTCTTGACGGGCGTGCGCACGCCCGAGGGCGGGCCCGAGCCGTCCTCGGCGTCGCCGGGCGGCGTGAGCAGCCCCGAGAGCGCGGGGTGGTGCGGATGGTGCGCGGGCGGCATGTCGGGGGGCGCGATCGCGGGGAGCTGCGCGGCGATCTCGCTGTTGCTGGTGTGCACGTGTGCGGGCGCGGGCGGCTCGACTTCGACGGTCGGGATGGAGCGGCGGGACTGCAGGAAGATGAGCAGGGCGACGAGGGAGAGGAGCGGGACGTACGTGTTCGCTGCGCGCGGGCGACGACCGGCGCGTGGCGTCCGGGCTTGGGAACCTCCTCCGGAGTCCCCTCAGACTGTCCGCACGCTCGACGGGCGGCTTGAGCATCCCGGCCTCGCCGAGCGCAGGCGCACGGCTGCGATCGCGCTCGATGTCTTCCTGGGGCTCGACGAGCACGTCGGCGTCAGCGGCCTGGTGGACGTGGTGGGCGGTGTGCGACAGGCCCGCCTCGACGTCAGGCAGCGTGACGGAGCCCTGCAGGCTGGGCGAGCCCGCGCCGGGCGCGGTGGGCATGGCTTCGGTCACCGTCTCGGGCATACGCCGCGTCCCGAGCAGCCAGTCGGGTACCGCGGTCGTGCGCGACGTCCAGGTACGGGACATGGAGACCGTGCGCGAGTGGATGCGGCGGCCGAAGGAGAAGAAGGGGATCGAAAGACCATCTACAAGATAAGCTATGAGCACCTGCAAGAGCTGGAGACGACCGGTCTGGCTTACGAATCAGGATGGAGCCCAGGACGATGAACGAGACAATCGGCTGGAGCGTCGCAGCAAGGACCTCCTGCTGGTTCTGCGGAGGGTCGTGCGGCTTGGGCAACTTCGAGATGGCCAAAGTCGACACGAAGACCGCGCCGACGCCCATGGGACCTATTTAACAGAATAAGCAGGGGCTTTCGAGTAGCTCACGAAGACCACGTACCAAAATGTCCTGAGAACAGCGCCTCGCGCCAGTCGCCAATCTCGGGCACCCAGCGGTACAGCAGCAGCAGTGCAGGGATACGCCGGAGGGCGAGGATGGCGAGGAAGAGCACGACGAGGCGCCACGGGGTGATGCCGAGCTCGGGGGAGTTGAACGCGGGGAACGGGAGCCACGCGCCGATGTAGACGAAGCAGCCGCAGTTGAGGACGAGGTCGATGACGCTCGAGAACACCTCGTTCTCGATCTGCACGTTGAAGTAGCCGTCCCAGGAGATCGCGGAGCCCGCGGCGAACGCCGCGAGGAGGTCGTCGGAGCCGATCGTGCTCGCGACGCCGATGGTGAAGACCGCGAGTGCGAGGTACTGCGAGACGTACGACTCGCGGTCAATGAAGCCCTTGCGGTGCGAGAACTTCATGAGCTGCGAGAAGCCGAGACCTGGGGGGCGTGAGCGCGTGCGTTGGGACCCGACTGGGGAACTTACCCATGACCGCGCCGATGATACTTCCTAGAATGACTTGGTCTGCTGCAGCGTTAGCACTAGCGGCTACTCCGGTGACCTAGCACTTACAGAGCCAACCTATGACGAGCCATTTCTCGACAGCCACAGCTCGGGATGATTCGAGCGTCAGGTAAATGGAGATGCTCAAGAAGGGATACGCCAGGCCATCGTTCGCCGCGGACTCGGCGGAAAGGATGAGCCGCAGGTTCTTCGGGACGTGCTTGATAGCAAATTTACCACCTGTAGGGACGCGGTGATCAGAACGAGGCCTGAGAACGTCGAGTGCGCGAGCACGGGTCTCGACCGGACTGCCTCGCGGGACGACGGCTCGCCGTGGCACGCGACGAGAACCCAGGAAGATGATTGGAGGCTTCAACGCGAGGGTACTGCCGCCGTCGCGACCCTCGTGCGCATCCAAGGGCCTTCCGCATCTGGGCAGGAACGTGCAGGACTCACCAACGATAGCCGCGCAGATGATAGGGTCGGTCGGCGTCAGACAGGCAGCGATAGCGAGTGCAGAGATGAAGTTGATGGGTATGAAGAGGACGTAGATGATGACTGCAGCATTTTCAGCAAACGAACGAGCGACAGGGAATTGTAGCGGCGCACCGGCGACGATTAGCCATCCGAAAGCCATGGTCGGTACGACCATGACCAGAAGTCCCTTCGCATGGTCGGCCAGATACGACTGCGGCAGCTCGACTCCGATGGCAAAGAGACCTGTCGCGAGGACGATGCGCATGACCTCTAGCGTGATGCGCTGGGATGTGTCGTCCGAGCCCCAGGAGCGTGGATCGAATATATTGGCGACGTGCGGGCCCATGAGGACGCCGAAAGCGGTTCCAAGCACGACTTCATTAATGTACATCTGTATGAGGCGTGAGATGATATCCACGTTGGCGGGGGACAGGCGTGCGCACCTTCTCCTTGACCAGGAGAGATATCATAGAGAACTGCGGGGCCAAGCTGGTCAATCATGTCGCTGCGTGAATTCTGCGAGTGGACCGAGCTGTCAAGCTGAAATGCTTCCGCATTCAGCTTGACAGCTCGGTCCACTGCAGCAGAGGGAGCGGGGAGCGACGTACGGCGACGACGAAACCACCTAGGACGATGTAGGCCAACGAAGGGCCCGTCACCTGAGGTTACATTCTCGGCGAGTTTGTGAGTTGTATTTGGGGAGAGGTGCTCTACGGACTTCCGTTAATTCTACGTTCCAGCCCATCCTCGGGGATATCCTGCGCAGCGAGCGACCTGGGAAAGCCGAGAGAGAGACGACACCGAGAGCCTTTTGCGAGTGGAGGTACCAGCCAAGCCTGCCAATCTCCCGCCGGCGCTTCCGCCCTTGCGCTTTCGGCGGGAGCGCGGGGTATCAGAAGTCTGTGATTGCCGCCACGTGGGTGCGCCTCCGGGGTCCTGGCTCAATCTGCGGCGGCAGGCTGCAGAGGACATCGACAACGAGCTCGTCGCCCGCAAACCTCAAGACGTGAGTCCCGTCGTGCTGCCGGAATGCGCCCAGAGTGCTGCTCGACGTCGTGGGGAGGCATCTACGAATTTTTGCGCGCGAAATCGGCCGTCTCTGCGCTGGATGCCCCAGCCGGCCGGTGGATGCCTCCCCGCGACTTTGCCTGCAGCCTCTGCGCTTTCCGCCTCCCGCCCCGCACATTTCGCTAAACTCGCCTTCTGCAGTTCCCGCCGACTCAACTACAATGGCTGACGCAGCTCCCCGTGGACGTGGTGGATTCGGCCGTGGCCGTGGTGGCGACAGGGGCCGTGGTCGCAGGGGACCCCGCCGTGGCGGTCGCAAGGACGAGGAGAAGGAGTGGTGCGTCTGCAGCCTCGCTCTGCCACGAACTGAGCACCAACGCGTCCTCCAGGGTGCCCGTCACCAAGCTCGGCCGTCTCGTCAAGGATGGCAAGATCAAGTCCATGGAGGAGATCTACCTCTTCTCGCTCCCCGTCAAGGAGTTCCAGATCGTCGACTTCTTCCTCCCCAAGCTCAAGGACGAGGTCATGAAGATCATGCCCGTTCAGAAGCAGACCCGCGCCGGCCAGCGCACCCGCTTCAAGGCGTTCGTCGCCATCGGTGACTTCGACGGCCACGTCGGCCTCGGTGTCAAGTGCGCCAAGGAAGTCGCCACCGCCATCCGTGGCGCCATCATCCTCGCCAAGCTCTCCGTCATCCCCGTCCGGAGAGGCTACTGGGGTGCCGCCCTCGGTGAGCCCCACACCGTGCCCTCCAAGGTCTCTGGCAAGGTCGGCTCCGTCATGTGCCGTCTCATCCCCGCGCCCCGTGGTACCGGTCTCGTTGCCGCGCCCGCGTGCAAGCGTCTGCTCCAGCTTGCGGGTGTCGAGGACTGCTACACCCAGTCGAAGGGTTCGACCGCGACCATGGGTAACTTCCTCAAGGCCACCTTCGTCGCCGTAAGTATCCCCGTCGTCTTAGGTGCCGGCAACGTTCTCACGTATCCCTATAGATCACAAAAACCTACTCGTTCCTCACCCCCGACCTCTGGCGCGAGATCCCCCTCTCGAAGGTCCCCTACGACGAGCACTCTGCGCACCTGCAGCTTGCCGCCGGCAAGAAGTACTAGTTTCCCTCTCTCTCGCATGTTTTCGGTGCTTTCCCTCCCATGTATTTCTCTAAAACCCTCTAGGGCTGTACGTCTGCACGCATGACAGAACACGCTCGTTGGATCACATCCACCCAGTGAGACTGCCCGAACATATCGGGCACCGCTAAGTCCCCTCTGCGCGCGCGGCTCCCGTCCCCGCTCCATCTGCGATCCTGCCGCGTGAAGTTAAGGAGGATGTGTGGGCGCGCGTGCTAGGCCCCGATTGGCAGCTCGCGTCCGCCATCGGGGAACGAGCGTAGTCTCCGTCCTGACGACAGACCTATCTCTCGCGCGTATGTCGCCCAGCTGCGGCCCGCTGCGGGGGCTGGGAGCGGATTCGCAGGTGATTCGCAGGGCGTGATACGCGAGCAGCAGCCTCCCGTGCATTTACGTGTTGCCCTGGCCAGGGTGCGCTCGAGGCCGGTGCAGAACGCGCGATAGAGTGCCTCATGGCGTGGGGCCGCAACTTGGCGGGGGCAGCTGAGCACCCTCGGCGACTTGACCTGCCTGCGCACTCTAATCCGTTCGCAGCGCGCGCCGCGTCCCGCTCGCTCGCACAGGCGTCGCACAAGCATAGGGTTCGGTTGTGTCATGCCAGTGTTATTACATATCGTCTCGAATACATGCACGAGTTCGGCACTAAACCCAGAACAGTACATTACTACATTACAGCGTCGTAAGGCGGGAAACCGAGTCTAGAGGCGTGAGGAAAGGCAGCGCAGAGAGACAGAGGGAGAGGAGAAAGGGGAAGGAGAAGGAGACATCACAGGTAGGCCATGAGCAGCGGGACGGCCTCCCAGCCGACGTCGCGCAGGACCTGCGCCGGGCGCGGACGCCCGCCTACGCGAAAGGCCGTCAAAGGTGAGACCTGGCCATCTGCGAGTCGAGGGCGGCGCCCGCACCTGTGAACACGCCCACGCTCGCCGCGCCCTCGAACGTCTCGCAGCCGGCGACGAACGCGTCCCAGCGCGCGTCCGACACGATCTTGCTCGTCACCCACGGCTCGACGCCCATCGCCTGCACGAGCGCGCCCAGCTGCGGCAGCACCGCGTCCAGCGCCGCCGTCTCCGCGTCCGCGAGCGCCTTCCGCGTCAGCCCCGCGTTCTCGATGTACCACGCCGCGTCCGCCTTCGTGCAGCTCGCGACGTAGAGATCGACGAGCGGCTGTGCGACGCCCGCCGCGCGCGCGGCTTCGTACGCCATCCGGTGCCCCATCGCCTCGACGATCGCCTGGCATTGCGGCAGCACGAGCTTGTTGACCTCCGTGCTGCGGTGGTGCGTGGACGATGCGAGCACGGCGCGGCTCTCCTCGAAGATGCCCGCCTCGTAGCGTGCGAGGAGGCTCTTCGGGTCGCGCGGCGCGGGGACCTTGTAACGGCCCTGCAGCATCTCCGTCGCGATCTCTGCGGGCGGAGGGTCAGGGCGGGGCACTAGCGATTCCTAGGAGCGTACGTACTGATAGAGAGGACGAGCACGTCACCCTCGGCGATGGCGATGCCGCGCGTCTCGTTCTGCGATAGCCTCAGTACAAGCTCTGCGCGTGACAGCCGGGGCGACTCACATGCATGGTCGTGAGCTGGTTGTGTGCGAAGAGGCCCTGGACGCCGCAGCGGTCCGCGATGGCGATGCCGCCCGCGTTCGAGTGCGCGACGATGGTCGTCTTGAGGATGCCCGCGATGGCGTGGCGGACGCGGTAGTCGACGGTGGTGTCGCTGAACACGCTCTGGCACCACTGCACGAACGCCTCCATGACGTAGACCTGCGCGGTGAGCGTGAGGATCGGGATCTGCTGCGTGCGGAAGTGCAGGATCGGGACGCGGTCGCCGGGCCCGCCGACGTGGCGGCGGAGCGAGTACAGCGCGCCGATCGTCGCGTAGCACTTCATGATCGGCAGCGCGAGCGAGCCGATGCCAATCGTCCCGACGACGACGCGCCACATCGACTGCGTGAGCGCGAGCCGCGGCGACGCCGCCTTCTCCGTCGAGCCGAGAATCGACTGCGCCGGCAGGCGGACGTTGTGGAAGGACGTGATGGCGTGGTTCACGGGGTTCGGGCCGCCGCGTTCGGGGAGCAGGCTGTGCAGGACACGGTGAGCAACTGTGTCAGGCACGAGGGGAGGGTACGTACGTAGACTTGATGCCGGTGCACATCTGCTGGCCGTCGTTCAGGGGGACAAGGAAGGGCCGGATGCCACGGTCTTCGCCGTTAGCGTAGAGCTTCGCCCAGACGACAGCGACAGTAGGAAGTCCGGCGGGAACGGTAGGGGGCATGAACCTAGGGTCGAGCGTTAGCGCCGGAAGGGAAGCGCAGCGCGTACGCGACGTACTTGGCTGCGCCAGGGGTGGGAGTGTTCAAGATGAATTCGCCGGAAGGAAGGAGAGTGGCGGTGGTCTCGAGGTTCGCGATGTCGAGACCGTGTCCGATTTCGGTCATGAGGAACTGGCCGCTGCGGAGGAACGTCAGCGTCGGCGGCGGTTCACGACGAAGGATGCTCACTGTTTGCGGTAGTTGAGGAGGTCGTCGACGAGGGGGACGAGCTCGGGGCGGTGGACCGCCTGGCGGGCGATCGTGCCGGAGGTCAGGTTGACCTGGATCGTGATGAGCGTCATCGCGCCGCCGTCCATGGCCATGATTGGGTCCTGGTGCAGCTCCCAGAACTTGGGGGACAGCGTCAGGACATCGTCAATGGTCAGGCCTGTGCACGACGTCAGCACCGAGGGCCGTCGCGACAAACGACGGGGGACGTACGGTACGCGCGGACGACCTCCGCTGCTCGCTGGTACGCGAGCTTGGCCTTTTCCGTTCTCGTGAGGGCATGTGTCGGGGTCGTGAAAGCGGGGGTGCTCAGGAGGTGGGCGGCGCGCTTCGGGGTGTGGGACATGACGAGAGAGACAAAGAAGGGACTATACAGGAAAATGTACAAGGAGAAGGAGGAAGACCGCGGGCGGGGGACAGCCTGGCGAGTCGCGGGACGCGTGCGCCGTATTTCTACCTGGCCGCCTAGCGTGTAGACCGAGACCGTAGCAAATTGGCGAATTTTACAAGGCCCAACCTGACCCTGTTCGCGATCAGAAAACGATGGCACGTTCCCATCGTTCCAGAAGGCACTTCTGGCGTGCAGGTTAGCATCCTGAGCCCGGCCACGATGACGCTGCGTGAAACCTTTGGGCCGCTTCAGTTTGATCCAAATCGGAAGAGGAAGAACGAGACTCAACAGAGATCCCGTTAAGCGAGCAGCCCGCACGCTGACCCTGCGTCGGCCGCCACCCCAGCGTCCCGCAGCGCTGCGAATTTGCCAGGATGTCCCCTTGTGTGCTGGCGTGCCTTTCTGATCACATCAGCCCCCATCGCAGGTGCAGATCTGGGCGTGATTGCCCCGGAGAGCGGAAGCTCTTGCGGAAGAAAAGTCGCTGCGCCACGAGTGGGGATCGGCGCGCGTACGCCATCGCACCGGCTCCCGAAGCGTCGGCATCTTAAATCGCGCGCACCCGCCGCCGCCGCCGCCCTCGACGCCCGCCAGCACATCGCCGAGGCCGGGGGCCCACACGTTCGCGGGACCGGCTGAATCGTCGACGGCCCCCGGACGCGCTTTTGCCGCAGGACGGGATCACTGGAAAATAAGCTGACCCTTTAGGCCGCATCGCATTGCTGATAGCGCACGCCTCGATAGCTGCTGACCCAGGCTGCCCGACTGAATGCATCCGGACTAGATTCGAGTGACCTGGGCTAGCGTTCGTCATCGCAGACACGCTGCACGCTGCGGCACGCCTGCAGGTCGATATCAGCGATCACTTCCGTGCATGTTCGACATCTGGGACGCACCAAAGATAGTGCCTTGTCTATTACACACTCCGGACGCTCGGGATGCGCTGAACCTAAATCATATGGCGAGCCGGTAGGTCGCAGACGGCGGGGGAATCCTCGAAGGGCATCGCGCCGCCGCGGGGCACGTGTAGGCCCCCGGCTGTAGTTCCTGGGCTCGCGCAAGTGGCTTTCAGCCTCTCGCAGCGACAGCCTGGCGAGGGGGAAAGCGTCGAGCCGCTTGAGACAGCTCCTGGGCAGCAGGTGCAGCGACGCGAAAGGCAGGTTTTACCCGGTTCGGAGGAAGAAGCGTGGCCGATGCTTTACGTACGGTCCGCGGCGAATCTGTGGAATGCTGCCAGCGACGAGCGGTCCATATTCCCATGGCCTGCCATTCCGTTCGCGACGGGCTGTGTCGAGTGCCCAGCTACGGGGTGCAGAAGAAGCCCTGAGTGCATTATACCAACACAGGCAGGTCTCTGTTCCCGGTGATAGCAGCGCTTTCCGTCCTCAGAAACAAGCGACGAGCAGCAAGTGGACAATCCGAGATTGGCGGTGTGTGTTGTCGGTCACATGGAGGCGTTCTCAAGTCGCGATGGCGTCGTCATACCAGGGGCGAGAGGAAGATGCTTCACAAGGACAATCCCCCCAGATTTACAGTCGCTGCTTCGCACAGAGAGAGTTGTGTCAAAGTCTGAGCTGCAGAACGAACATGAGCGTCGAGGAGAAGGCCGGCGTGAAGGGCCAGTTTCAGCGGCACCATGCCAACCGCGGGCGCCAAAGGTTGCGACACGCTGAAGTCCCGCTCGTCTCTCTTCCTCTGCTTCCAACACATGCCTCATGTTTTCTTCGCCCATGCCTGGTTTTCATCTTGAATTCGATGTAGAAATCACGTCCAGGAGAAGATTGTCGCATTGAGCACTCGTAAGTCCGAACGACTTGGCGGTTCACCCGGTCTAACGCCAGCTCGGTACCTTTCAGTGCACGCGTCCTGCGTATACCGTGCCTATGAGGCCCAAATGCGCGTAGTGCGTAGCGGAGACGGCCTCAACGAGCAAGGTGGAGAGCAAGAGACGGCGCCGAGGGCAGAGGACGTCTTCCGTATGTTTCCCGCTAAGCCCTCTCGCCTTCCATGCGCTGAATAGCCCTGCTTCTGATCAGGAGCACGAGCAGTTACGTCTTCGCCCCCACCTGCCTGCCCGATGATCCTCGCCCATCGTTCTCTCGCTCGCAAAGGTATCTCAGAGCCAGAGGTCGCGTCTTCGCTGGGCCCGAGTCGCCGCGTGCACGGGCTGCTGTCGCTAGGGAGTCCCCCGCTTCCCGCTCGCGGTTAGGCTGCAGCGGCATCCATCTGTCACCCGCACGTCGCTAGCCATCGGCGGCGAAAGATAAGGCGTCGTTCGCGACGTCGCGCGACGCGTCGTACGACAAACTGCCCTCTCGGGCCCCGACGACAACACGCCATGTCTCCGACCTGGACGAGATGTGGCGGCCGCTGGGTGGCGGCGGCGCAGGACCGCGTGCTTGGACCATCTGAACACTGCTTCCCCCTTCCCAGAACCGTCAGGAGCGAAGCACGTTGGCGGCCGGGATCATCGTCTCACGACAGGTCCTGTCAGTCATATCGGACGCCCGAGGCCCGCATTGCGGCGCACCTTCGACGCAGAACGCTGCCAGGCCCGTCCTCCGGCTTACGCACGCTCAGGATGATGTGCAGCCAGGGCTCGCCTTCTGTGCCGCCCGGCACGCTCACGAGACCACAGCTCGTACGTACGCCGGCCGCCCTGCTCGTCGCCTGGCCTGATCCTGGCCTACGTTTTCTGGGGCACTCGGTCTGCGGGCAGCGAGGGACGTGATGTCCGGCTGCGGCTACCTATTCGCCGGTGTCATTTTTGCCAGGAAGATCTCAAGGATCCCCGACACCAGCAGCCACGCGTCCTTACGTTGCTCCTTGGGTCAACGATCGCGGCTGAGCGAACCAGAGTGCGCCCTCCTGGCCGCTCCAAAGCGTTCACCCGTGGGCGAGCATCTTCGCACCCTCCTCGCTCATCTTTTTCTTCCGTCGTCTTTGTGGCTGCGGCTGTTCTACAGAGGCGCATGCCTCCGTCTGATCCCTCCTGCGCAGTCTATCACCCGGAACCCGAGGAACATTCGCCCTTACGAAGGCGGGCCAAGCTTCCGCCAGCAACGTCTGGCCGTCCCCCGCGGGCACCGACGGCAAGCGGTGCCCTGGTCGAGCCCCCTCTCGGTGCCGCGTCGATCCACTCTGCCTCGTGTCGACGTGAGACATCGATATCTGGGCCCATCGCTGCTGCCCACGCCCGCCGCGCGGAGCTGCACCCATGCCCGTATCGCCCTCTGATCAGTGAGGCGCCGGCCCGCGCATGCGGCAGCGTGCTCGCCGTGCAGCCTGTCTGCGATGCACCACTCTCTTTTTGTTCCCCCGTCCCCCATCGTCCCCTGGAACCTGGCTGCATTCTCACTGCGTTCTGGACGTTCTGGGCGACCCAGCCGATGGCGATCCCGACGCGGACGGACAGCAGCCCCGCACGCCTGCGGGACGCATCGTTGGGCACCGCGCAGAGCCGCACCGTCGCACACCGGCGGGCCGGCCTACGACGCCCTGTGGCTAGGATGATTGGCAGATCAGGAGGTAGGCGACCGCATGGAGGCCACGGCGATATCAACGAAGGAGTGGGATTGTGGAGAGATCTTCAGGGCTCGAGTTCAGAGCCCAGGAGACCCGTTCGTCCATACTCGATAGCCATGTTATCATCCGTTCTCATGTACTGTATCCTCCACCTTCCAGGTGTGCGAATACCCGTCAATACAATTACGATCGTCACCATCTGTACAACTTGCTCAGATACCGAGAGAAGTCCCAGTGCCACGGTTCATTCTGCTCTATAACAGTACGCTCACATAATTGCAACAAGTACCGGACTGTCGCCGTGGTACGTACACGGCTCCTATAGTACGGACGAGGTCGAAGAACTCAGCAGATGATACAGTCGTCGTGCCGGCGTCGTCGCCGGATTCTCTCCATCTCCGCCTGGTGCTGCCTTCTGGCTTCCTCCTGCGCCTGAGCCTCCCGCGCCTGCTGCTCCCTGACCTGCCGCAGACGCTCCTCCTCGGCCGCACGGGCAGCAGCCTCCTGCTGGAGCGCGAGCTGTACCTGCCGCAGCCTTTCCTCCTCCTGCCTGCGGGCCGCCTCGAGCTCCCTCTGGACGCGCTCGCGCTCGGCCTGCGCCTGCGCCTCCTGGATCGCCCTCTGGCGCTGCGCCTCCGCGAGCTCCCGCGCCTTCTGCGCCTCCTGCGCGCGCCGCGCCGCCTCAGCCGCCTCGCGCTGGCGCTGCAGCTCCGCCTCCTGGCGGCGCTGCGCCTCGCGCATCTCCTGCGTCTTCAGCTCCTCGCTCGCCGCCGTCTGCTCGAGCGCCTTGTGCTCCTCGACGAGCTCGCGCTGGATCTGCAGCGGGAGCGGCACGTTCGCGACGAGCCGTCCCAGGATCGCCTGCGCGGACGCGAGCGTGTTCGCGTGGCGCGCCATCGCCGCGCCCTTGTCGAGCACGGGCTTGAAGAGCGCGCCGTCCGTCGCGAGCTCGTGCTCGCGCGCGGCGCCCTTCTCGGCGCTGACCTCGGACCACATGTTCGTGACGACGACGACGTTCGCGAGCGTGCTGTCGCCGCAGAGCGACCTGAACATGCCGAAATTGCGGCGCGAGATGCCGCCAACTCTGAAGTCGGAGATGCGGTGCATGTAGATGACGCCGCTCAGCTTCTTGTTCTCGCGGTACCTACGCGTAATAGGATAAGTGTATGGTTACCGCTGTTCGCGTCGGTGAACTCACTGGTTTGCCAGGTACGACGCGATGAGCTTCAGGATCTCCGTGTCGGTCTTGAGGGTGTCGTCGAACCCAGGCGTGTCTATCAGGGTCACTCGGCGGCCGAGCAGCTCGAACGGCTGCGAGGTCCGCACTTCGGTGGTGCACGACCGCAGGCCTTCTCCAACCGGTAGCTGCGAGCCGCTAATGAGGTTGACGAACTGGACGCAGGTGTCAGCAAGCTGTTGCCACTGTACAGACAGCTCGCACTGACCGTCGATTTACCGGTGCCTGTGGCACCCATGACGCTGCCAGGCTACGTTAATCACAATGCAAAGGCCAATTGCGAGCGACTCACGCGATGAGTACGTCTGACATGGCGAGGGATCGGTGGGGTTAGTGCTGTAGACGACTGGCAAGCCTGAGCCTATATAGCGTTCGGAATGCACGAACACGAGCATGCCGCCTGCCCGACGTCCATGGCGATGCACTCCAACTTGCGGTGCGCACGCTCACGCGCAGCCGCTTCTCATTCTGCTTTCCGTCCTTGGCGGTGTCACCCGCCGCGCATGCCGAATCGCCACCGTCACCTTGTACATTCCAGATGAAACCTAATACAGGAACATGCGAACGGCGACATGCGAAACGGCGACATGCGAAACGGCGACATGCGAACATGCGAATAGCGCACGCACTCGAAGCCAGCGCACAGCGTTCAAGACACCCCGGCGAGCCACTTCTCGTTGTCGGCCGCGACGGGCAAGCGCTCCTCGCCGGCGACGACGTCCTAGACGAACGAGCGGGCGCGCTTGACGTACAGCGCATAGATGTCGACAGCGGCGTCGGGGTCGGCAGTGCTCGTGGCAAGCGTGATGGGCGCGTCGTACTTGCGCTGGTCCTTGCGCGCGGCGGACTCGTGCGGCGCCGGCGACAGCTGGGTGCACTGCGCGACGTACGCGCCGTACTCGGCCTCCTCCTCGGCCGGCACGCTCGCGTCGAGCAGCGCGACGGCAATAAATTCCGTCGAGGTGAGGTCCGGCTTGAGCTCTGCCTTCGAGGCCGTGGACAGCGGCGCGTCCCACGGCTCGATGTGTGTGTTCTTGCGGCTCGTGGGCAAGCCTGAGCTTATCCAGCGCCGCACGCCATCCATGAGCCTGCGACGCCAATCAGCATCTTCGTCTTCATTTTGGGGAATGAAGGCGTACTGTGGAGGATGAAGCACCGCCGTGTGCCTTGACATGAAGGGACTCGGGTTCTGTGCGGGCCAACGCCACGTGCGTTCTTCCTGCGAACGAGGCCCTGTATTAGCACGGATGAGGAACGAAGAGAAATCCAGAACTCACCCAAGCAGCTTCAGCGTGCTCAGCTCTGCGAACGGCGCTGAGTGCGCTTCTCCAGCCACCTTCGTGAAGATGGCCGCCACGAATGGCGGCACGTCGAACATGCGCTTCGACGTGCATAGTTCCCTCGCGCCAGCTCTCGCGGAAAAAAACCGGTATCGTGACCTCGATGAGCCGGCTATCGTCGTGGGGCGGGTCTGCCGTGAGTGGCAGGTGTAGGGGTGAGATGACGACCGCCGCGAGATGATCATGTTGCGACGAGACTTGTATGGTCGAGAGGTTCGCGGCGACACCGTCCAGCTTGCGTCCAGCTGCTCGATGCCCCACCGGCCTATCGACTTCCGCCAAAACTGGAGATAGCACTCATCCTCCTCGGTGGCGACGCTTATCACGCGCCCTGCATCTAGGCCCGCCCTGCCCCACCCGCAACCAGAATCCGCCGTCGCTGGTGATGTCGAGGACGTCCAGCAGGTCTGGCCCCCGCACGATGAGCGCGCGCTGCATCAGCTCGTCTGGGGGTATGCCAGAGGCTGTTCGTCGAATACACGAGATGCTTGCCAAGGCTCGGGAAGAGTAGCGGCCAGTACCAATATCGCCGCGCTCCTGCACAAACTGCTGGATCCCACGCTTGCACTCGTCGAGGTCGTACGCCGGCTCGAGGTGCTCCTTGCGGAACCAGCTGCGGGAGCCGCCGCGCTGCACATGCGTCACGATGCGGCCCGCGGTGATGCCGAAGAAGGGGTTGATCGCGGCCTGCTTGCACGCGTCGCGCACCGAGTTCGCGTAGACGCGCCGGAAGTCCTCGATGATGTCGCGCGAGGGGCTGTTCCAGTGCGGCATACGTCGGTCCGTCTCGACGCGGTTCATGAGTGCGCTGCCGGTGTACTGCATCGCCAGCACTGCGCAGAGATCAGTGCGCGAGCTTCAAGAGGGAGGCGGTGCATGTACTGTCGCCGTGGTCGTGGTACATCTCCGTGGTCGTAGTACATCTCGGTGAGCATGTTCACGGTGTCGCCGTCGAAGGCGGGGCTCGGCGAGTCGACGACGCTGACCGCACACTTCCCGAACACGAACTGCGTCGCGTTCGGGCGGTCGAGGCAATCGACGCAGTTCGTGCGGCAGATACCGTTCTGCAGCAGCATGCGGCTGCGCCACGGGATGTACGTGCCCTTCGTTCTGTCGGCCGTGGTCAGAAGGCGAACGTAGTGCATTCGGGCAGTGGACGCACTGGTGCTTGATCTCATTCCGGACGAAGTGATTGTAGGGCACCGCGCCCGAGTGAAAGAAGCCCGTCATCATGATACTTTCCTCGGCGATGTCCTAACAATCGCGGTGAGCACGGACGATCCTGACCCGCCGAGCGCGTGACGCACCTCAAGGTACCCGCATGAAAGCAAGCTGCCCGAGGAGTATGCGAACTGCGTGCGCGGCGCGGCTGCCCCGACCAGTTCCTGCCCGCGGCCAAGAGGAGGGTGCACCGTGCCTGGGACACGAGCCACGCATACAAGCAGAAGACGCAGGGTGTCATCGGCTGCGGCTCGCGCTGCTTGATGAGCTCCGGGATCGTGATGGGCGCGCCGTACCGCGCGCAGGAGTCGTCGCCGTGCTTCGAGGCGGCAGTGTAGAACGGGTCCATGACGCCGACTGCGGGTCGTCAGCGTGGCCACTTCGAGTCCAGACGACGGGCGCGCTGTCAGTTGGCGGCTTGGGGACCATAGCGTTCGTCTCCTGCGTCCAGTAAATCGGTATGCTGCTGCGGTACTAAGTCTACCGTGAGCACACTTGGGCGTACGCCGAGAGGATCAGGTACGCACCTGGATATAGCTTGTGAAGTCTGGGCTCGGACGTCTTGCATGTCGATATATGCCCTTGTCTTTAGCCTCCCCCGGTGACTGAGGCGCAGGGTAGTAGAAGGGCGCGGTGAGTGTCTCGGACACGATCTGCTCTCTCTCGACCTCGTTCGCGATGTTGCCCTAGTTCGACAGTCAGCCCAGTCACAGCTCGACGGTGAGCCCGTACACACCTCGTCGTTGACCACACGCTTCAAGTACCGTGCGCCCGCGTGATGTCTTGAGGGTCGCGCGATGAGCGTTATGGGAAGCCCACGCGTCTGAGCATGGTTACTAGCTTTGCACGCGGCAGTGAGCATATATGCGGCATGCCCCGGCAGACTGCACGTACTGGCCTGGGCTACGTGCCTGTGTACGAGGGGCACGACCCATTGCGACTTGAGGTGTGCGACCCGCTACTTCTCGCTGTTCCACGTACATGGCACATGGAGGGGACCTGGAACGCGCGGGTCATCATATGGTAATTCCACGCAAAGCGGTCGTTCAACGTTCGGCGGGCATTCGAGCGGGTGAGGTTGTGTTGCAGAGTCAAAGTTAGGTGGTACCAGCAGCTGTATTCGTTGATTACGGGACCGCTCTGGAGGGCAAAGGAAGAGCGGCGTACCTGAAGTAGAAGTTCTTGACAAGGTCGACCTGCTTCCAGATGTCCATGAGCCGCTGCTCCTCGACTTGCTTGCCGACTTTGTGGCTCGATAAAGCGAGCAAGATGTCTGTCTCGGTGTGACAGATGTAGTGTTCGCTGAGGAGGGAGGCCAGACACCGTTTCACGATGGGAACCGTGTACCATCCCGGCGGTGGACCAGATGAAGCCTGCTTTGCAGTCAAAGATGTTGGCCCACTGCGAGAAGGTACCACGCACCTGCGCTACCGAAGAACATCCTTGCCCTCCCCAGTCCGCCATTTGCTGTATTGCCATCTTCGAGCATCTTGAGTATAGCGGTCATCTGCTTGCCGCTGTACGCCGCGTCGTCCTCGACGACATTGGGCTCTTCTCCTAGCGCAGTGCGGTCTAATCTTGACGATCTTGTGCCTCGAATCCGCGGCTTCCGAAGCGACGACGTAGGAACGAAGCTTGTTCTCGTACGGGATGAGTTTGGTGAAGGACATGGTACAGAGTGCGGTGTCGGGTGATCGGGATGATACAGGGTAGCGCTAGCAGCCGAAGGGGTGTCGTTTGAGGCCGTCGTCGCGTTCGATATGCGAGGCCAGCATGGGCGTGCGCGTGAATGACGGTGCGCGCGTGAAGGGCCAGGGCGCATCAGCGCATCACCTCGCTGTTATCAAGCCCGATATAGCAGGTTGAAGATAACGCGTACGCGACGACGGCTGGACGTTCGCGCGGCAGCCATGTTCTCGACCTCGACCTCTACGATGTGCCTTCTTCCGCTGACGGCGAGCTCGCACTCGGCTCTCTTCGCTGGGGCTGCCCGCTCGCCCGCTCGCTACCTCGCTCTTTCGTCACAGGCTTTCCACAGCGTCGTGGCCGCCGTGGCTGACCGCTAGCTGAACACCATCTCTCCTCCCGCCGCGGCTGCGCAACCATCCCGAGCACGTCCAGGTCAGCACGTCTGCCATACCGCTCGCCGTGCGAAAGCTCATGCGGCTCTCCAAGGCTTTTCGCAGCGCCTCGTACCCCACGATGGCCTTCGACTTTGCGGCACGCCAGTCCCAGGCCGAGTCGCCCTCCGTCAGCCTCGAGAAGGGCGCGTACCGCATGCGCGCGCCCGCGCGCCGCTCCGGCCTCGCCAGCGCACTCACCGTCGATACGATTCTTGCGAACGCGAAGACGTCCCACAAGCGCAAGCGCACGCGCCGCGGTTCGCATGGTGCCAGTCGCGACGGGCTGCACCTCATCGTGCGTGAGGAACGCCGCCTCGCAGTGCTCGTCGTCCTGCTCGTGTGCGCGGCCGTGACGTGTTTTGCAGGGGCGTATTACCTGTTTACGACCAGGTGCGTGGTGGTGTTGTGTTTCGTAGGACGAAAGTCTGACTTCTTGCTGGGGACAGTCCGCGGATATGACAAGGTTTTGGCACTCACGCTAGCAACGCATGTTCACTACTCTACCCGGATCTACTACTGCTGAATACTATATCTCGCGCTATTGAAATACTTCAACGCACCCCGTCCGAGCACTAGCACCCGTGCTTCGCGACGCGACCGCGTATATGCTGACTGCCGACAGATACTCAACGGCCTCGGGCAATGGGACGGCAACGGCACCTATTTCAATGTGCGCAGCCCGCTTCGCGACCTCACGTCCCCGCCAACGCCGCGTGCGGTTCACGCTCGAGGCGAACAAGACATACCGCCTGCGGCTCGTGCACACCGGCTCATCCGCGTCTGTGCGCTTCACCGTCGACTCGGAGCATCACACGCTGACCGTTGTCGAGGCTGACAGCACGCTCGTGCAGCCGTACGACGCCGCGGGCGTCACGCTCGCCGCCGCGCAGCGCTACAGCGTGCTCGTGAGGACGTCCAACAGCACCGGTTTCCCGTTCTGGATGCGCGCCGCCGTGCAGAGCGACATGTTCACGTACGACGAGCCCGGCCAGAACCTCGACATCTGCTGCGTCATCCGCTACGGCCCGACCGCGGACGCCAGCCCGCTCCCCGTCGAGACGGACGACCCCGGTGTGCCGAGCGACGCCGCGCTCCAGGACATGGGCACCGCGCAGCTCGCGCCCGCCGTTGTCGCGTCCGCGCCGGCCGCGACGCGCCAGTACCCGCTCACGATCGCGCTCGAGCTCGCGGACTCGCAGCTCTTCCTCGGATTCATGAACAGCACGGTGCGTCGCGCCGCGCGAAGCTGGAGTCCGCTGCAGGGCACGACGACGCTGCTGCAGACGCGCGCGGCCGCGTCGAACGGGAGCGTGTACAGCGCGGATGGCGGGCAGTTCATGGTTATGGAGGACAGTGTGCAGGTCGTCGACCTGCTCATCGTACGTCGGTCGTCCTCCGCACATGGCACACACCTGACGCAGATCCGTAGAGCAACCTCGACGACAGCAACCACCCCTTCCATCTGCATGGCCACCGGCCAAGAACATATGCTCCCTTTGCCTATTGCACGCTTCGACCACTGACCCGCCAAGCAGCATGGGCACCGGCACCGGCCACTACATTGGCCAAGCCCTGAACGCAACGAACCCACTTCGGTAAGCCGTCCTCTGTTCCTCTCGTTGCTCACGTTCACTGACCCGCGCTCCAGGCGTGACATCTTCCTTATCCCGGCCTACAACGAGATGGTCATCCACTTCATCACGGACAATCCGGGGCTCTGGGCGCTCCACTGCCGTGCATCCTCCTGTTCCCATCTTTCTCGACTCGATCCTGACAGCACGGGCGGTGGCAGACCTGGCGTGGCACATGGCGATGGGGCTGCAGATGCAGACCAACAGCTTGCTGAGCAAGGCCGCGCATCTTGACAGTCCACAAGCCATTATCTCACAGTGCACGACAATGGTAGGCAAGAGTGCGTGATGTCGCTTGTGGTGATGGGGTGCTTCGCAAAGGTTTGGCACGAGACAATGTATGAATAAATGTTGCTACACATCTGTCGCTTTGACTGTGCTCAATATGCTCGTGTGCTCCTGTGTGTGTAGGGAGGTGGGGATGTGGAGGTGTCAGGTAACGAGACATAGTAGACAGAATGGCAGATGCTGCCAGAGTTCACTTTGACCACTGGATGTTTGCCTAACATACGCATAGCATATGGGTACCACCAATGTCTACCTGTAGCAGCAGCACCTATTAGAGGCACAATCTGCACTAGCAAAAGAGTTAATATCACTGGCATCTATAACTGTGATCTGTGCAGTGCTATATATTTTGGATGTTATATGATTTTTTGGCCTCCCGTGTCGCTTCTGCTTATTTGCATGTATCATAGACTACCATCGCTGTATCTGATGAATATGTACTGTAGATGTTGACATTGAATGTATACAGATGCACAGTCAGCTAACTGATGGGACTCTGCTGTATTGCCAAAAAGCATTGGCAGCAGAATCATATGCACCAGTATAGTGGGTGACGGTAAAAGCCAGAGCTACAGTTAGGGAGCAGAGAAAAAGCACAAGCATATAACTCAGTGTGTTAAGTAAGTAGCAGCAGTAACATTTATGATGGCCGGACACAGTGTTAAGTTTGCTAAGTATTTAGTAAACCTGAGCAATTACCCCCAGTATTGTTATACAAAAACCCGCTTGTAAAAAGCACAATACCACAAACCAGAAGCAGCAGTGAAGGGCTACAATAAGTTGAAGAGTTGAAGGCCATAAAGTCCCAGCTGGCAGAATGCAAGCCGAACTGCTTTGACAGTTTAAACCCGAGCACAGATGAGCAGTAGAGATGGTGGCGCAAGCAATCAGGTTAATGAAAGAACAGAGACAGAGGAAAAAGTGAGAGACAGTATTTTTTGAAGTGCTAATGCCCGGATGTTGGTGAATAGAAGTTGCGATAGTGCAAATAAGTTGAATTTGACAAGAGAATGAGGATGAGTGAAAGGGGAAGGTAGTAAAAAAGTGCTGAAGCCCGGGCATGATGGGTGTTAGTAAGCAATAGGAGGAAAAGTAGCAAAAAAAGAGGAACAAGAAGAGAGGAGGAGTGTAAAAATGTGCTAAAGTCCAGGTGGTAGTGAACAGAAGTTCAAAAAGCAGAAGGGAGTAGAATTAACAGCAGGACAAAGAAAAGAAAAGTAGGGAATAGTAAAAAAAGCGCTAAAACTGAGCACAATGGATGTTAGTGAGCAACAGGAGGAAAAGCAGGCGAAAGTGGGTGAAAGCAACAAAAAAGAGATGGAAAGAAGGGACAAAAAGGTTAAAAAAGGTAAAAGAATGTGGAAATAGGCAGACAGCGGTGAGGGAAGTAGAAACAGGCAGAAGAAGACAACAAAGAGATGGAAAGAAGTGTAAAAGGAGGTGAAAGGAGGCGGAAGAAGGTGGACAGTGGTGAGGGCAGTGGAAAGAGGTGTAAAGAAGTGAAAAAAAGAGTTGCAAGAGGTGAGGAGTAGTGGAAAGAGACAACAAAGAGGTGAAGGGAAGTGAAAAAGAGTTGGTAAGAGGTGTGGAGAGGTAGAAAGACAAAAAAAAAAGGGTAGAAAGGAGTGGAAAGAAGGGTAGAAAGGAGCAGAAGAGAGGTGGAAAGAGGCGGCAAAAAGTGAAGGAAAGTGGTAACAGGCAGAAAAGAGGTGCAAAAGGGTGAGAAGAAGTAGAAAGGGGAAAGGGACAAAGAAGAGGTGCGAGGAAGTGAAAGAAAGTTGGAAGGCAGCGTAAAACGTTTTAGGGTTTTAGGGTTGGGGGGCGCGAAAACGCGAGCGTAGCGAGCGTTTGAGGGCCGTGCTTCAAGAGAAAACCGAAGGTAGCCGACACAGGTGTGCCGCGCTGAGCTTTCGACTTGAAGTCTCATCAGCGGTTCTCTACTGGGATATATACCCTTGCAGTCCGCCGGAGCCGAAGGCTCCGACGGCCCGCTGACGTTAAGAATCGTTGTCAGCGGGAT